>PVIH01003647.1:0-156110 GCA_004025045.1 Sigmodon hispidus
TGTGTCTCCTGTCACCTCTCTGGTCAGGGTTTGATTCTGTCTTTCAGAGACCCCTGCAGTTGTTGGTTCGCTCAGTTCGAGGTCGTAGTGGGGAGCCTTGCAGATTCCCTCAGCAGCAGGAGCTGTGGGTGTGGCCAGGTGCAGAATTCAGCTGCCCCTGCTCCAGAGTGTGCTGGGACGCCGCAGAGAGCACCGGTCCGGGTGGCGGAACCGGAAGCAATGTGAGCTCAACTCTCCCTCCCAGGCCAGGATACAGGCGCTGAGGCCTGCCGAACCCTCCTCACCTCTGGTCAGGGTTCGAATCCGCCCCTCAGAGACCCCTGCAGTTGGTTTGCTCAGTTCACTCAGTTCGGGGTCGCAGTAGGGATCCTTGCAGATTCCCTCAGCCGAGACTGGATTTTCAAAGCACAGCTTTTGAGTAGACATTAGGAAAACACCAATTAGTGTGATGACCCACAGATCAAGACTGCAGATTTAACAAATTGTGTTCTCTACCTAATTTAGCAGAGAAAGAGAAGCCATTACACACTAGGAGATTTTGGTTTTCCTGGGACAGATTTCCAGGGTTTTGTTTGGTTTATTGGTCACTTTACCTCACCTGACTGCTATTACTTCACTTATAAAATGAGGTATTTGAAATAGTAGTGCAGTAGGTTGGATCATGAACATAATTCATGTGTTGGATACCTAGTTCCCAGCCTGTGGTACTGCTGTGAACCTCAAGGAGTTGGAGCCTAGTGAGAAGAAATTAGATGTTCTTGGAAGGTGATATTGAAACCCAGCCCTGCATCTCTCTCTGTGCTTCTGCAATGCCATGAGGTGAGCAGATCTCCTGTCTCATGTGTTCCCACAGCAATGTTCTGTCTCATCAAAGATCCTCAGCATGAAGAAGAAACTGAATGCTGAAGCCTCTGAAGATGTGAAACAATATAAACTTTTCCCTTAATGAGTTCTCTCTGGCATTTTGTTTTGGTTACAGAAAGCCAATCAACACTATTAAATTAATATCTGGGATGCTTCTACTCTTTGAGTTAGAGTTGCTATTATTGTGAGGAGACACCATGACCAAGGGAAAAGCATTTGATTGAGGGCTTGCTTACAGTTTTCCAGAATTTGCCCGTGGTCATCATGGTGGAAAACAGAAAGGGGTGGCACTGGAGAAATAGCTGAGAGAGTTACATCCTTATCAGCAGGCAGCAGCACACACATATGGAGAGACACTAAGCTTGGCATGGACTTTTTGGAGCCTCAAGGCCCACTACCAGTGAACAAGGCCATACCTTCCTATCCTTCCCAAACAGTTCCACTAATTGCAGACCAGGCTTTCAAACAAAAAAGCCTATGGGGTTCATTAGCATTCAAACCATCTCATCTACCTCTAGAAGCCTATGCCTAAAAATACACTTGTTTCTCTGTAGCTTGTTCCCTGATCACCAGCCTTTATTCTAAGCATCATTTTATCTCTCAACAACATACTCTGCTAAGAGAAAAAGAAGGCAAGTAATTTATGGTTGTGAGCCTAGCCTTTAACGGCTGAGCCATCTCTCCAGCCCGAAGGCAAGTAATTTATTTGTTGATTAGGGTCTTTTTTTAAATAAAAACTACCTCAGAGTGATGATCTAAAAATTATTAAAATACATTTCCTTGTGTTTTCACTTGACCAAAGCTCTGCCACTCTTACTACAGTAAATGAGCTTTTACAGGAAGCCTATTTTTAACCAATGTTCCTTCTTTGATAAAAAAATCAGGAAACATTAAAGGGCTTGACATTCTACATTTTAGGTAATTTTACTGGTTTTTAGCATAAAATATGACTAAAATTAAAACACAGAAAAGGCACTCCAAGAAATTGAAAGAGAATGTGGATTCTTCTGATAAAACATGATTCAAACCTCATTCCTTTAAAATTATTAATATTAATAATTTAATAGTAAAGGGTGTTGTTTATTGGGAAGAGAGAAAATGATGTTAAGGCCTCAAAGGTGAGGAGGTAGGTAGGTGATAATTTAAGCTGAAATGAGAGGTGAAAAGGTGACCATACAATCCCCTAACTGGTGCTTCTTACAGCGCATGCTTGTTTTGAAATGTCCTTTGAGCTTAGGAGACAATACATTTAATCAAATGATCCTCACTCTTATCCCTACAGCTTCTAACCAACAAGTTCATTTCAGTAAAAATACTTTTGCAGCATGCTCAGCTTGAGCATTTTGGAATGTCACTACACCCAGCACAATAAAGGAGGTGATGCAAGATTAACTTGCTGTCACAGTTTTGTCCTCTGTCTTCTGGGTAGTGTGTGAGAGAATTACTATTTTTAGTACCTGCTTTGTATTTCTATCGACCAGCCATTTGTCAGTCATTTCTGGGCCCCTGCTATAGTCTTGGCAGGTAGGTGTGAACACCTCTTTTCCTGAGTAGAAAGCAGAGAATCAAGAAGGGTAAGCCACTTGGAGTTAACTCATGTGTTTGCTAAAATTAGATTTTGCCAAGTCCTAACTCAGTTTTCTCAGGTCTGCAGAACAAAGAGATATAAATGCTTAAGCAACTGACAGTCATTTGGAGGTAACACTGATAGCCAATTCTTGTGTTTCTAGGATAGTGGTTTCCCTAGCAGCAATCTCCAGGGTGAGGGGGCACAAGAAACGCTACGGGACCTTTGTGTACAAAAGGAAATGAAGAAAACCTGCAGCTTTGGTACAGTCTCCCCAGTCTCTCTTAAAGACCCTCATGAGGCAGTTGTCCTGCCCTACATACAAAAGGGATGAGTATTAAGAAAATGTCAAGAAACATCAGAACAGAGAATTCCCTGCCCCATTCCAGTTTATAACTGGGTCCCTTCTCCTTTTTGTCTAAATGTATTTCCACACAAATGTCCAGTCTTTGTTGGATGAAACCACTGACTATGTAGTTCTCCCTGAGTTTTAGATGTGCAGTTCTGAAGACTCCCTTGTTATGTGATACTCTGAATCTGTTTTGCTTTTCTCTTCAAAAACTGTCTTCTGTTAAGAAGCATCATCACCCATGAGACAAACAAGAAAAGGATTTTATTTTTTCCTCTCTTACAAAAGTATGAAAAGTACACCTTAATCTTCACTCTGTCCTACCTAAGGATAGAAGGGTTAGTCTAGGGAGACAGGTTGATCTGTAATTATCCCCAGGAATGTAGTTCATTCTATAGTCAAGAAATGTTTGAAGGACTACTGATCCTATGATACACATTTCAGAAAGTTGAGTTCTGGAAATTTTCACAGCTGGTACATCTTCAGTTCCACTAAGTGATCAGGAACCCAGGTTATGGCTGTATTGTAGGTGCAGCTTTTGGACAAGCCACTTGTCCAGATTTTGAAGTCTGCAAAATGAATTTGGCTTCAGAATTGTTTCTTATACAATGCCATGTTTCCCATACTGATCTGTGGAAAAAACTGTAAATGTAATGAAAATCCAGTCCTATTGTACACACACACACACACACACACACACACACACACACACACACATCCATTTTATTTTACATAATGAATGTAACTACAACTTTGGTAAGATATTTTAATCATATTCACCAATGGCTATTATGTCTAGGTTACTTTGCCCCAAGGTACCTGGGCATACAAAATAGTTTAAGCTGTCGGAACCTGAGAGTATAGTGAAAGAAAAAAAAAAACTACTTTCACTTTTTTTCCCTGTCCACAGAGTAGGTCACAAAATTGTCACTTGAAAGGTTACCTCCCTGGGAAACGCCATTCTTTGTGAAGAGCCACAGAAAAAAGAATCTGAGCAAACAAACTTGCTGCTTCTCACAGCTTCGCACCATCAGATACCATTTCCTTTATCAATCATATTTCTCTATCACCATTCCTTTCTTTATCAAATAGGACACAAAAATTAGATGAGTCTACCTCTTTTTTGGATCCTCATTTTCTCATAAAGTATCCAGCGTCACATAACATTTATATCAAGTAAACATTGTCTTCTTCCTTCTGGATATTGACAGAAGCCTTTTCTATGAACCTAGGATGTGTAAGGAAAAGACACATCTTTCTCTCACTGGGGTGAGCACCATTCATTTGTACAAAGCTGAGGCTTAACCTACTGAGGCACCTATTGCAATCACTAGATGTGTGTTTCATATACTAATGATTGTAGTATTTTTCCCCCAGACACATTAATAAAATATATCAGAGTTTAGAAATTAAAAGAAAAATTAATGGGAAATTTTTTTAGTCACTCATATTGGTAAATCAGTATTTTATAATCAAGAGAAGTATGATATAATGAGATACTAAGTCATGTTCCCAAGAATCTCTGTGCAAGACATTTCCATATGGTACCAGTCTGCAAAGTTTTATAACACATTCACAGACTATGGTGACAAGGAACACATGTTAATTTCTTAAAGTCAATGTCATTTTCCCAATATAATTTTATTTCCTTAAAAACCACATTTCTTCTTAAAACAACAAAACTAACTACATAATAAGCACATGAATAAACTACCTCTCATGTATTCAAGGTGTGTCTTGATATTATTAAACATAAAGCAAAACCTTCATTCTGAATGTATTCTGTCATTTTATTTCTTTTGTGGAACTTACCATAGTTGGTATAATTTACATATGTATTTGTTAATTCTTTCCTTTGACTCTCACATACAAAAAAAAATTGATTTCATCATATCCCATGCAGAATGGCTAAGACCAAAAAAGAAAGTGACATGGAGACCCAACAAATACAGCTATAACACAACTGCCACACCTAAGGCTCAGAAATACTGAGGAAGAGAGGGTGGAAAGACTGTAAGACAGTAGAACAGGAGTTTGCTGTGAGATGGTGTCTCCCAGCAATGTCAGAAGCTACACCCATCATCTCATCAACATGGTCATCCAAACATGAACTGAGCAAGGACCACTTTAGACATGCCAATGTGGATGGAGGAAAGCCCACAAGATCTCAACCCTACACAAATAACTACAGGCATCCTAGAAATGCTGAGAGCAGAATAAATAGTCTTCCACAGGGAAAAGAACACTAGTTCGTTATCCAGTACAAAATGGTCAGCTCTAAAAATGTACATATAAGTGACATTATGCAAACTGTGCGGATTATATTTGTGTATTTGGGAATATATATGTGTACATTAACAGGTATGTATGTAAGGACAATTAATTAAAGAGGCCATGAATTTGAAAAAGAACAAGAAGGGGTCTATAGGAGGTTTTGAAAGAATGAAAGGGAAGGAGGAAATGATATAATTATAGTATAATATAAAATAAACTAATTTAAAAACAAAATAAAAAAGCAAATGGCAACAGTTGCTGTAGAGAATGTAGGGAAAGGGGCATGCTTATTCACCATTGGTGGAGTGCAAACTGGTATAGCCACTATAGAAATCAGTATGGAGGTTCTAGCTCTATCACTCCTAGGCATATACCCCAAAGGACTCCATATTTGAGTTCAGAAATACCTGTTCATCTGTATTTATTTATTTATTTATTTCACAATAGCCAGGAAACAGAGACAGCCTGAATGTTCATCAGTGGATGGACAAGGAAGGAAAGTGTGGTTCACATACACAATGGGCTATTATTAAGCAGTTAAAAAATAAAATTTGAAGTTAAATGGAAGGAGTTGGAAATAATCATTATGAATAGGTAATCCATATCCAGAAAGAGGAACAGCACACGCTCTTCTTATGTAGAGGCTAGCTTTGAATCTTGAAGTAAGTGTGATACAAGATGTTTGATATCTCCATTTTTCATTTTAGCTCCAGAAACTCCATACTAGAAGAGACCTACCAGATCATCATACCTCCCAACTGCCCAGGCACCCCTTTATGAATCTGGCTTTTATACTTGAAAACATTTACGCTTGAAGGACATTCAATAGATAGTCAAGAGCATTCAAAGTAATGGACTATTCCTTAAATATCAATTTTACTTAAAGATGTCAGCAAAAAGAATAAATTCAATAATCACATAAAAATCACTATGAAGTGCATGACAAACTTCATGATCTGTTACTACCTTTGGGGGGAACAAAATATTTCCTCTTTTGAAATACAAATTATTCTTAGGAGACATAAGACATGAGATCCTGCATATTTATAAGATAGCATGTGGCATTTTCAGATATGCATGTATAGTATTTACTTTTTAATTCTTTTACAGTTTAATATACACATCTATAAAGTTCTTTGATCACTTTTATTTAAAACTTTCCCTACTTTTTCTTCCAAGTGACATGCACAGACTTGGGATACTTGGCATCTTCCACACGGCATTCTGCTTGTCTGATCACTCATTTTGTCATCCGCCATGAGAACAAATATGACCCAGGTGTCACACAGATGCAAAGAGATCAGGGAAACAGAAAAATTTGAGTGTAACTGAAAGGCACCAAACAAATTCAAGACCAGGAGGTTTCTTTCCCCCTCCCCCATACACTGACTGCTTTAGTCACTGAGAGTGTAATTCTGGTTGTCATGTACCTATCATAGACTAGAATAGAAACTGGTACCTGTAAGTTGAAAGTTTCTGTAATAGAAATTTAATGCACAGCATTGACCGTGAGATCAGCTGGCAGGCAGTAAGGAAGCCTCGGAAAAGAAAGAAAAACCAATGATCTACTCATGTAATGGACAAGCCATTTGGCAATACTGTTTCCTGTGGGAACTCAAAATACAGAAAATATCAATAATAAATTGTATTTGACAAGAAGCCTCTGAGGCAAAATGTTGACAGAATGATCTGCTTCTTCTGTGTACTCTTAGAAGAATAAGAGCATTAGGAATGGTAGTGTGCACATGTAAGGAAGCCCAAAAGATTAGCAACTTGTAGGCCAGATGAATGAAACTGTTTAGTACCCAGTGAAAAATAGCATCATTGAGAGACACCTTGAATGCCACATCCAGGGCTGTCATTACAACACAATCTCGAGATAAACACTACAGCAAGACCTGAGTAGCCATACTCTGCAAGAATCTGGGTGGCCCAATTAGGGAATTTTAGCTGGAGAAGCATCTGCACAGGATGTGGGTTTGGTTCCTGAGGGACCGTTCAGCTCTGAGGATATCTCTTAGTTCTTGGAGGACTATGTTTAAAAGAATGATAGGTGGGACTTTGGAACACAGAATTGAGTAGAATCAAGCACACAAAAACCTTTTAAAACTTTTGAGATAATTGTACTGGGAAAAACACTGTCTTATTGAGAGAACTTTAGGAACTGTTAACAATCTTCAGGAAGGCAGATATCAATGTTCATTTTCCTGGAAGGAGATGTTCCCAAGCCCTCTTATGAGGTAGCTCTAAAGGATGACAGAGAAGGAAGTGTGTCCTGGTGGGTGTGGAAAGGAACAATATTAACAATGTTCTAGAGGCTGCTCCCAGAGAATACAACTGGGCTCAACAGAAGAACATCCCTTCATCTGTGACCCTGCATCATTTGCAGCGCTGGACTCAGACCTGCTGTGGAGAAGTGACTGCTGTGTGCTGCATCTTTGAACTCCCTAAATAACACTTCCTTATGAACTTAACTTTTGCTTTTTCTGACATTTTATGTCAGGCCGGGAATTGGGTTAGGTGCATGAAAGACAGGAAAGCAGTACATTGGCCTTGTTGATAACCTTCCATGTTAGAAGGAAGCCTGCAGGTGACTGTTCCTCTCATCTCCAGTCTTCATAGTCTTTGCCATCAGGATATGTAGTTTGGTCCCTGAGCTAGCTTAGTGGTGTGGCATGCAATGGAAGGAGGGTGGTGGTGATGGCTGCTTTAGGATGGATTTTCTGCTTGCTCCTGTGTGCCTCTGATCACCCATAAACAGAAAAGGCTCCAAATTACTACCTACCCAAAGGGAATGAGGAGACTTGTGGATAAATGAGGATCCACAAGGTCCAGAAAGTCTCAACAGATCTCTCATGATTTTAATCACTACCTAGAGAAGTCCCCTAAACTGCCTTTGGGAAACTCGGCTGCTGAGTTTGCTACTTATTACCAGCCCTTAGATTGGGTGGATGTTGTACTGTTTTCCTGGTACCCAATTTTCTTCTTCTTCAATTGCAGCTTTTCCTCAGCCTGTTAAGATCCATGGGGTTATTGACAATGAAGGAAAGAAAGACAAGGGAAAAGAAAATCATTTTAAGATGGTACTAAGCCATATAGCTGGGGGCACTGTTGTTATTATAGGGCTCTGTTAGACGTCATGCAATATCTATGTCAGTTATTTGGGGACATGGTGCATCCCCATTCCAGGCAGGCAGTTAGGACAGAGGGGCTCCTGTCTCCAGCATCACTTCCTGCAATCTTGCACCACTGCTCTCTTGGGTTTGGTTTGTGTATCATTTTATCTATACTTGTTTCTTAAGGCTTGTTTGAACTCAGCAAATTAAGTTTTCCTAGAGATGATGTAGCTGATGGTGTGTTTGCATTCTTAATTAAAATTTTCATGATAAAACCCAATGAGGAACATCAGAAAGCCAGGTACTATTTTCATTAATGTTCTCTTCAGAGTATCCACAAAAAGGGATGTTCTTCATATGCATAGAGGAAGGTACACATGTTCAGTGAGAAAATGAAAGAGCTTCAAGTCGAGTAACAAGCCTGCTGTTCTGAGTATAAAAAATGAATGTCAAAGTTCTTACAGATTAAAAAATAAGAGTTTTAAACTTATTAAGTTATTATCTGTACTGAAAAAAAAATGGTCTCTGTGTACTTACAGCTATGACAAAATCTTGCAGAATCAAAATTAACCTTTGATTTAAAGGTCAGCAGTAGCTTTTTTAATTTGCAAAAAACACAGAGTGGTTTTATAATCTGTCTGCACTGGCAGGACCAGGAGATGAAATTCTTCTAAATTTAGAAGATGCTTTTTTTCTTATTTTTTTTTTTAAAAAAATAAGCTATGGTTCAAGAGTGGATGGACTTATTATATCTTCAAAGAAACTCTTTAAGGTAAAATTCTCTAAAATGAAAATAATCTAAAAAACATAATTTAAGATGGAAGTTTGAATTGAACAAAATTCCTTGAAATTTCAAAAGGTGTCCAAGCAAATCTCTTGAAGATAGAGTTGATAAATATCTTTGGTAGTTTAAAAGCATTTCTATCTGAGCATGTAATTGTTTCTCTTCTCCTCCACTCCCAGGCTCTCTGGACACATTACCTAAAGTTTCTTTCTACTTTGGTTTAAATTTGGGTTTATTTTTAAATCATAAGACATTTGAACAATTGACCCTATAACTAAAGTTACTGGATAGAAGAAATTCAGGCTGCTAGGGAGAGTGGAATTAGCTGTATGGATGTCTCAGTTAAAAGAGCAAACTACATAGCCATTGTTTCAAAACACAAGATCTTTAGAGAGGTGGCATAGTAGTAACACAGTAGCCAAGCACCTAGGAGGTTGAGGTAGAGGGATTCCCAGCCTGGAAAAGGAGAGCGAGGTGCGGTAATATATTGTATATTTAATAAAATCAGTCTGGAATATCAGAGAACAGAATCACCCGCAGTCAAGCCATGAAGGTTAGACAGTGGTGACTTTAATCCCATCACCTGGTAAGACAAAGTGGTGAACCAAACCTTTAGTCCCATCACTCGGGAGACAGAGATCTTTCTGTGTTTCGGTGAGTTCAAGGCCTAACTACCAAACAATAGTAGCTCACACCTTGAATCTTAACTTTAGGATCACGATGCAGAGCTGAACCTGGAAGTGAAACACCTGGGGTGGGAAGATGTTTAAGGCAGGACAAGGCAGAGATTCAGGTATTCTGTAGAAGTGACCAGCCAGGCAAAGGACTCTTAAAGATAGCGTCTACCCTGTTTGGCCTGAGAAGTTGACTGGGTGAGAATTGACTGTGGTCTGTTTCCTCTCTCTGACATTCCAGCTTACCCCCAATATCTGGCTCTTGAGCTTTCATTAAATACTAAATAGAATTCATGCCCTAGTGAAAAAGGAGAATGAAGGAGAAGGGGAGAGACAGACAGACAGACAGACAGACACAGAGAGAGAGAGAGAGAGAGAGAGAGAGAGAGAGAGAGAGAGAGAGAGAGAGAGAGAGAGAGAGAGAGAGAGAGAGATAAAGAGAGAGAGAGATGGGATATGGATAGAAGGAAAGATCAGGAAAAGAACAGCTTTGAGTACATTTGAAAATGGGAAAAGGAAAGGGAGAGGGGAGACTGGCCACAGACTGAGAGGAGCAGAGGTAAGAGCGAATACCTAGCAAGAGGTGGGCCAACCAAGTGTAGCCAGTTTCCATGTAGATTCAAGGATGGTGAAGCTCTTGGGATCAAGGTGTTGAAATGGTAGGAGGGAGCTCAGCTACCTTGTGATGCCTTGCAAATGTAAATGCCTCACCACTGAGGGTCTCAAGACAGCAAGCATGGAGAGGCATGCTCACCAAAGCTCAAAGCTCGGTGGACACAGGGAAGGGAACAAAATTCCATGCATCAAACAGTGGGCTCTGTAGGCAGTTTCCTTACTATTGCTTCCTGAATTCTGGAGGCAGCTACATGGGATGATGATGCCTCCCTTGGGCACACTAAGAGTTGTCATTTGACCCATAGTCATTTGACAATGAGGCTTAATGGTTAGAACTAATAGTCCTCCACAACATGACCTTTCCCTTGTAAAGGGATATATACACTGTAATATATTTATGTGTATTCATCCTTTTATAAATCTGGTTACTTTCTCTATGAGGCAAGAGCTTGCTAAGTAGGCCACAGTCATATTTGTGATTCTTCTACCTCTGCCTCCCATTGTCCAGTATAATTGACAGGTGAGTTCACTGGACACTGTTGCCTGAAAGAGAAGGACCTCAGCACATAACAGGAAGGACAGCATCACATAGGACAGTGGGCCTCTGAGAAGACTGGAGGGCTTGGAATGTACATACTACTGTCATCCAGCAAGAGGAAGGTGCTGTAACCAGGAAGAAAAAGTGGATTCTAGAAAGAAGAAAGGAGCAACAAATAAGAATAGTTTTGGGAAACAAAACTAGTCAGACTTTTAAAAACTAAGGGTTATATGAAGCTGGGAGCTATTGTTTTATCATTCTCAGTCAGAATTTCTTGTAGCCCAGGCTGGTAGCTTTTAGCTTGTAGTTCAGCTTTGCTATGTAGCCAAGGCTGGACTCAAATTCCTGATCTTTATGATTCAGCCTCCTGAGCACTGGGATTAAAGGCTTGGAAGTTGGAGGCTTTTGTGCAGCTGATCTAGAACAGTGGAATGGGCAGGTCCTGGAGGGAGAGGATGGAAATCAGAGCCCTGTGGTTTAGATTCTACACTAAGTCAAGAGAAGCCTGGGGAGCGGCAGGGCAAAGATGACCCTTGAAGGACAGAGAAGGCCCTCTTAGGGAAAGAATAAAACTTTTTCATGGTTTTATGTATTGTATTTTACAATAAAATTATTTTGAAGTACATTAAGCCAGGCATGGTGGGCACACCAACCATCCCAGCACCTAGAAAGTAGAGACAGGGAGTATGTGGAGTCCTTTGATTCTGCAAGCCCATCAGTTCTTTATAATGTGATTCAAAACACATTCAGACATGTGCCGGCTGCTTTTATGTCACTTTGACACAAGCCAGAGTCATTTGGGAACAGAGTCTCACTTCAGAAAACACCTACCTGGGACTGGCCTGCAAGCATGTCTGTGCAGCATTATCTTGATTAGCTATGAGTGTGGGAGGGTCCAGTGCACTGTAGGAGGTGTCAGGCTGGGCAGGTGAACTTCAGTGGTATGAGCAAACAGGCTGAACTCGCTATGGGAAGCAAGTCAGTAACTGGTCTTTCCCTGTGGTTTCTGCTTCCGTTCCTATCTCCTGGTTCCTGCCTTGATTTTCCTGGATGATGGACTGCAAGCTGTAAGATGAAATAAAGAAGCTTTTCCTCCCCATCACCCTTCTGGTCATGGCACTTTATTGTGGCAATAGAAACCCTAACCCAAACAAGTCAGTGACAGGAGAGGCTCAGACACACAGGAAGGCCCATCAGGAATTCACCATGATATATTGCACACACTAAGGAATTTCACTCTAATTTAGGCCGATTGTCAGAATTACTTCAAACTGATGTCAGAAAGGACACTCATTTCCTTTGTTTCCTGTCTGCTGAAATAATTACATCTCTGATCAGAAGAGTTAGAAAAAACAGAAACAAAAAAACAAACAGTCATAAACCCAGGAGTCTGGAGGAGATTAGTTGCCATTGAGTGAGATTAGAATGGAGGCCCTAGGACAGTGTTTCTCAATTTGAGGGTTGCATTCTTTAGGGGATGTCAAATGACCCTTTCACAGGGGTAGCTTAAGACCATTGAAAAACACAGGTATTTACATTATGATTTATAGCAGGAGCAAAAATCACTGTCATGATGTAGCAATGAAAATAATTTTGTGGTTGGGGGTCAGCACACATGAGGGATTGAATTAAAGGGCCACAGCATTATGAAGGTTGAGAACCATGGCTCTGGGAGGTGGTGGGGGTAACCTCAGCTCTTAAAAAATAAAAATGCCACTTGGAGAAGGTGAGAGATTTTTGAGGTGGTCTCTGAATGATAAACTTGGTTCTCAGACTAAGGAAGTTCCCATTCTTCTCTCCAAATCACTACGATGATGAGGATTGAACCTTTACAAACAGGGTGTGCTATCTAACTCCCATGTAGGAAACAGTCAAGGAAAAGGTTTTGGAGAATGAATAGTGTAGGAGAAACTCAGGGAAAAACTCTGACAGAAGAATCCTAGCCTGCAATTATCAGGAGTAGTGAGATTTTCTGAAGGCTACAGAATCGGGGTTGTTATTCTTTTTTTGTTAAAAGATTTATTTATTACGTATACAATAAAGGGTACTACATGTCATCATAGATGGTTGTGAGCCACCATGTGGTTGCAGGGAATTGAACTTAGGACTTCTGGAAGAACAGTCAGTGTTCTTAACCTCTGAGCCATCTCTCTAGCGCAGGGGCTGTTATTCTTAAATAGTAGCTGCTGTGCATCTAAATGATCCTAAGTGAATCCACAACGGTTATAACCATCCCCAAACCTCTCTTTTCAAATTACAGGTCTGCTGAATGGGCAGTCTGAGCTTTCCCTCCTGGTCTATTTGGCTTCTTCTAAATGACCTGGCATCTGCATTCATTTAAAAATAAAACATCATTGGGAATGACTATTAATAGAGAAAATAACATTATCTTTAAATTGTGGCCCCAGATTGCTGGGCAATGAATTTTTTTACAGGTGTTCATTCATTTTTCATTTTATACAACCCTGGTGAGGGCCTTAAGGCTTGCAAAGACAGAACGCCCATCTTTAAAAGGCTGGGATGCTTTAGCAAGCACACATCCACTTTTACCGTTTCCTTCATCTTTTCTTCTTTTGTTCTTTCTTCTCTCTAACTTGAGGACATTTCAGCATGGCAGAAAGAGCAGCCGATGAAATCAGTGAAGATTTAGCCTCTCACCTCACTCTGCCTTTTATTAGCGGCATGACCTTGTGCAAGTCACCCTGCCTCTCGGAAACCAAGTCTCTTCATGTGTAACATGAAAGGAATGTTTGCCCTCTCTCTGGCTCTAAGTGGAGAGATAAAAGTGTTTTATAAACTTCACTGTTAAATAAATTTATAACATTCTAAAAACTCGAAGGACAGAGGCTGGCACCAGACTCGTTAATAGAGTTTGACAAAGTTTGAAAGCACTTCCAATGTGCTCTTCTGCCAAATGCATTGAAGTTCTGGCCATATCTCAGTCCACAAACCATCCTTAGGAGATCGAGAAGTGGCTACCCATAGAAACAACTTATTTTCCAATGATACCCATTGTCCCATGTCCTTAAAACACAAATGAGAGATCTTTAGCAGAGAAAGGCGGCTCATGGACTAAAAGTTATAATTGTTATGGACTTTTTTGTTGTTTAAAGTTTCTTTTTGTATACCAAACACAGTTCCCCTTCCCTCCACTCCTGCCACTCACCCTCCATCTTACCTCCACCCCAGCCCCCAATCTACTTCTCAAAGAGGATAAGGCCTCTGCCTCTCATGGGGAGTCAACAAAGTCTGGGATATCAAGTTGAGGCAGGACCAAGCCCCTCTCATCATTGACTTAACAATTATTCTTCTGGGAGAGGAACTGGTAACATATGGGGCATTATTATTCCTCTGACTTGTACCCATATTCTTGTAGTTCAAGTTAAATGCATATCCACGAAAGGGAGATAGATTGCATTTTGAGCCACCAGAAGACTTCCCTTGATCTCCTCTGATGGCTCATCTTGACTGTTAGTCTGACTGGCTTGAGAAATGCTTTGAAGGTTAGTAAAGTACATCTCAGAGTGTTTCCAGAGACTATTTGATAATGAGGGCTTTGATCTAATGAAATGAATCCTTTGATGGACTTAATATGTGGTGGCACAATTAGGAGATGTGAAAGGCCGGGGTGGGGTCTAGCTGGGGAAAGTAGTCAATTGAGTTGTGTTCTTGCCATCCCCCCTTCCTGTAGTCTGTCTGCTCCCTGAGCCGCCATGATGTGAACAATCTCCTTTTCCTCATGTTCCCAACCATCACAATGCATTGCCTTCATATTCCTCAGAAACACAGAGCCAAGTGGCCTTGAATGGAGCCCTCTGAACTGTGAGCTAAAACACTCTCTCTTGCCCCCTTTTAATTTGATTTCTTTTCTAGATTGATTTGTTCTTTCATTCCTCTCCTTTTTTAAAAATCCCTTTCCCTTTAAAATTTGTCATATATATATATATGTGCATGTTGCTTATGGACACATGTTTGTATGTGTGCTGGTGCATGTATGTGCTTATGACTGTAGAGTTCAAAAGTTGATGTTTGGTGTCTTTCTTAATTGCTCTCTACCTTATGTACTGAGGCAGGGTCTCTCACATGAGCTCAGAGCTCACTGATGTGTCTAGTCTAGCCAACCAGCTTGGTCCATGATTCTGTCTTCCCCATTTTCAGAATGCAGGAACTATAGGGCTGCTCAGCATTTATACAGGTGCATATTTGTATAGATCCAAACTCTGTTTCTCATGCTTGTGAAACCCACTGAAACATCTCCCAGCCACTCAATGTATTTTATCTAGTGAAGCAAAGTCATTTAGTTAGTGTGACAACACTGTTTTTTGGTTAGGACTTTGCTTTCCCTTGTGTGTGTGTGTGTGTGTGTGTGTGTGTGTGTGTGTGTGTGTGTGTGTGTGTGTTGCGGATGAAACCTAGGACGTAATATAGGATAAGCTGATCTGTATCCCTAAGCCATCAGAAGAACTTAACAGGAACTATCTACTCTTTTCTTCTGTCTTTTCATATGAGCCATTGACTATTGAGGATCCAGAATGTTTTGGAATCTAGAGATTTGAGTTTCTTTCTGTATTGGTTACTTTTCTTGCTCTTCTGATCCTATAGACCACAAATGTGACAAAAGAACATAAGGAACCAAAAGTATTTATTTGGCTCACAGTTTGTGAGAAAACAGTCACCAGAGATGGGAAGGCATAGCAGGAGACAGCTTGTCTAAAGTGTCCATACCTAGGAGGCTGAGAGGATGGATGCTGATACTCTGCTTGTTTTTTATTTTCTTCTCTTTATTATCAGCTAGAACTCCAGTCCATTACATGGCATCACTTATATTCAGAGAGAAAGAGAGAAAGAGAGATCTTTATTTTTCTCTGGAAATGTTCTAAAGTCGCGCTCACAGGCGTGACTCCGACGTCATTACAAATCCAGTCAAGTTGATAATGAAGACTAACCATTACATTCCTTCTGAAGTCCCTCCATATCTTTTTTTCATTTAAATCTGTATTAACAGTTTCTTCTTTCTCTGATCTCTACTGCGCCTAGGAGAGCATACAGGAAGCATTCATTACATTTGCACTGACTGAGTATTTAGAAATCTTTTCTTGTATAACAAAGCATTATGAGAATTTGAGTCCCCTGGAAGAATTTTGGCATAGCTGTGAATGTGTCTGTCTATAAATAGAAGTTGATACAAATTATATTCTAATATGTCTAAATCACCTCCAACATGTTAATTTTTGCAGCTCATTTGAGAATAGACCATTTCTAATCTGGCAGAGAAAGTTTGTGTCCAGCTAAGATGCTTCTCAGTAAATTTCAACAGCTTAGTCATAGGAAAAAGAGTCATCTAGAATGATGAAGAGCTTTTCCAGCTCTGATTTTGTCATATCTGCTTTGCTATCTGTGCATAACTTAATTTATTTCCCCAAGCTTCATTTCAGCCTAGTATCTCAAAGAGAAATCAGTTGATTCACAGGTAGGATTCTATTTAGCTCTGACATTGAATTGGTGGTGGTGGTAGGTGTCTCAAAATTCATTTTAGATTTCATAGATTGAATCCTTGGCTTGGAGTGATTACTGAGGTCACCCTCCATGAACTGGTGAGTTCCTAGAGAGGAGCATCTCCCCTTAAGTTTTGGGGAACATGGTACAAAATAGGTCAAAATGTGTCAGATCACAAATTCCATAAATACCTCCTCTCTTTTTCTCTCTCAGTGTTGGAGAGGCCAGGGGTGCATTGTATGGGGAGATGGGGAATGTGGACATGATTATAATATATTGCATATATGTGTGAAATTTTCAAATAAAAAAATTACAAAATCAAGCCATGCATCCCCTGCAGTTCTGAGGTCTACCAACTGTGGATGCAGAAGACACTTGTGAACAAATGTTTTTCCTTATATTTGGTGCTCCAGGAAAAGACTCTGATGGCTTTGAGTGATGAACAGGCTTGCTACCTTCTGAGAAAAAGTCATAAAAGTCAGAAATTTTCTGAAGATGCTCTCTTGTTCACACAATTTTGCTCTGACAGTCTCTCCCCATTTCAGGTCTCCTGGTCATGTTTTCCCCAGTGGCTCCATCTCTTACTCTTTTCCTTAACTTATCAGCCTTCTTGATGAAGCTTCCCTCCAGAGTTTAAAAGGAACATTTTGCTTCACTGTTAAAAGTTGTTTTATTTTCTTTGATACAATCCATTCTCTCCCCCTTCTAATGTCTTTTTTCATGGTATGACTGTATCCCAGCCTCTATAGTTGGGGCCTCTCCTAATATAGCTCATTTGGGAGGGTAATTGGTGTTAGCTCCTTCTCTATGAACCAACTGAACCTGCATTTTTCTTTTGGATGTAACAAAGGGACTTTGTCATGAGACTGGAACAATCACCATGGTCTCATTGTCATTTCCTAGTAATAATTCATGTCACTGGGATTTGCTTTCATGTTCTAATGTAGGGAAAAAGCAGAAAGAATGACAAATTCTTACTTCAAAAACTCAGATAGAGTGCAAAGGTGTTTTGCTTAGTGGCATTGCAAGGGCTTTGTACCTCTTAGTCTAAGTTTATTCAATCAACTCTCATGGTTAGCTTGGAAAAGTTGACTTTCATGTTTCCTTGACCCAACAGTGTCTGACTGAGGAAGTCCCTTTTATCCACTAAAGTCATTTCAACCATTCTCTTTGAGTTCCTTTAACTCCTACAAGGGGGTTTAAAATACATTGGCCTATACTTTTTAATCAGAGCCGAGAAGTGATTAATATTTTTCACCTTTTATTTGCAGAGGAACTTCTGGTGTTTCTAATTTAATTTCAGAGTAGAAAGTAAAAATCGGAAGAAACTGGTGCTGGGACAGCAGGTTGACATCTTAATTTCAGATACTTGCTTTTTATAAAAAGCATACTGCTGCCAGCCTGCCAGCCAGCCAGCCAAGCATTTCCCTGAAACTAGATCTCACTTCCAGTGTGAGAGAAAGTATGGGGAGCCAGACACGAAGAGCTAGGATGCCTTAAAATCAGCTGGCAGAGAAAGTCTGAGGGGCCAATTTCTCTTGATAAAAAAGTCTCTGCCTCTGTTTTCCAAGATGTTTCTAAATTGAAAATGTACAATTTCCAAGCAAGGAGTCCAGAATTGGAGTTCCACTTCCTGACCATCATAGTCAGTGTACATCTGCTTGGGGAACTCCTAACCCAGGGAGAGGCATGCTGTCTGCTGTGTGATTGTAGAAAGAGTTTTCATATTAACTGCCAAGTGGAAGGAAACAACAGAGTTACACAAAAAGTCACAAAAATAAGTCAAAGGTTTTCTCCGGTTACATTCTGGCTATCACAGAAGGAATTACTCCTCTCAACCTATAAAGTGTGAGAGAGACATAATGAAGCCCGTGTTTATATTTTATGGTAGGAATTATGATACATGAGGTGTTTAATATAATACCAGCAATAGTACTGATAATAAAAGTTAATATATGTATATGTTTTCTTTAAAATGGCTCATGTAGCAGTTAGGATATAATAGAAGGCAGGTTCAATTTTTATAAACGTTCTGCATGTGATTTTACTTGATCCTCAGAAAAGCTTTGTAGTAGAGCTCATTTATTGAAGAAAAAGCTGAGGTTGAGAGAGGGCAGCTATCTGCTCAAAACGACAAAGAAAGGGGGGTTTGAAGCCTGGCATGAATAGCTCTGAAGTCTTTAAACTCCATATGATACTTCATAACTGTCAACATCATCTTCATCTTAAAGGCAAGAAGACTGGAGATTTGAGAAGTGTTGACTTTGCTCTGAGAATGCATCTTATGAGTTTCAGACACCAATGTCAAACCCAGTCCTTTTACACATTCCTTTGTGCCTCTACTGATAATAAAATCTTCACTATGCCATGTGCTTAATAATGTAAGAGAGTAGTTATTTCCATCTCTTTATCAGCCAAGGGAGACGGAGAGTCAACACAATGCCTCTTCTGTTGGGTGAAGGAGTTAACTCACACTTTAACCTATACCAGCCAAGATCATTGTCTTTCTCTTCAGTGCTTTAAACATTGTTCATGTATTTTAGAGGCTGATTGACATCTGATTCTAGGGTTGGTCCAGATGGCTGAACAAAGAACACAGGTGGGGATGCAGCTGCACCTCTTCCCAGGGGCGAAGCGAAAGGTTCCTTTTATTTCTCAAGTTATATTTCCATCCTCAATTGCTAGTGATCCTATAGAAAAAACTAGCTGCTCGAGACTAATGTGATACATACAACAGGAGAGAAGCAAGCAGGCTCTCAATGTGAGCCATGCTTTCCCACGATTACCTCTGATTGCCTGTGGTGACTGATAACAGCCTTGCAGAAGCGAGGTGGGTTGCTGGTTTGAAGTACACCCAGCAAGCTAAGAATGTGCTAACTGGTCTCCCTTGATCTGAGGGAAATAATTGTTATCTATTTGCAAAATTATATATGCTTGTTTTCCTAAGACAGTATTTTACAAAATTTCACCAGAATTCTCTTGTGAAGAGGGAACTGTATCAGGGCTGGTAGACCTGGTTTTGGACATCACAGCTGCTATTGGCAAACAGCATAGCATCAGAGACATAACTAATCATTCTAGCCTTGGTTTCCCAATCTTGAAGATAGATGGTTGCTTTTAAGGATGCGATCATCTACATGGTACAGAGCTGACCCACAGTAAAAGGCAGCTGTAGCTAAAATGCCTGGGATACAAACTCTTTAACACCCATTCCTCTCTCTCATGCTGTTTTTCTACTGCACTTAGTTGTCTGTGTATCTAAATAATAAGTGTAGAAAAACTGTTTTAATTAATTGGCATCAGTTATCAAAGTGACATTAATATCTTAAAAGAAAAAGGGGTGAAGATATATAGCTTTTCGAAATGTGCCTTTTCAGTTCAAATAGAATCTCTTCCCCAGGATTAATAGTTTTAATTGACAAGATCTGTAGGTATTTATGGCATACAGTGTCACTATCAAGCCAATTGACAGGCTTATCCCTTTCCACATATCTAAAATCTGCTTCCTTAGCCATTTTTTTATTTGAGTATATGTTATTTTTATTTATTCTTTCACACAAGCTAGGTCAGAGCATCAACAAATCATCCTCACTCCACCTCTTTCTCCAAGGCTTCCTAGCAATGGTGTTATCCTCAATATAATAGGCCATTCATTGTTTCCCCAGGTTCTAGTGGTATGCCTTCATGCAATGGGGGTCTATGCCTAAAAAAAAGGTATTTCTGCATAAACAAGGTGACTGCATTTTACATTTGTGAAGTTCCCACCAGTGGCCTACAATTCATCCACTATAGCCACTATGCTCTGCAACATAGCTCCTTAAACTTATTCCTCCTGTCTAGCTGAGACTGTACTTTGAGCCCTATCTATTTCCCTGATTGTCCTGATCTTCCTAAACTCGGTAACATCTCTACATTTTGATAAAGAATCCACATAGTAAGATAATGCTGTTTATGTGCTTCTGTGCCTGCCTTGTTTCATGCAACTTAATGTCCTCCAGGTCCATCCATTTAATCACAAATGATGAGGCTTTCTTCTTTTTAAAAGATGAATAGTTTTTTAATCTGTACCTCTCTCTCTCTCTCTTTGTGTGTGTGTGTTTGTGTGTGTGTGTGTGTGTGTGTGAGAGAGAGAGAGAGAGAGAGAGTAATGTGAAATATATGCAATATAAAAGAAACATATATATATTTTATCTAAAACATATAAATAGATTTGATAGATTTGGACTTATTACCACAGCAAATCAAAGAAGATAGAGAAATAAAACCTGGTTAATCTGGATCACATCTTTTTTTACTTACAACAAAGGCGCAGAGGAAGAAGCAAGTAATTGGATTTCAACAAAATTTAAAAAAACTTATGTGCTGCAAATTGGTTCATTGAAAAAACAAGGATGTAAACTCCAAGAATGAGTGAATATTTGAAAATCATATATCTGGGAAGGGAAATTTGCCTACCATATGCAAAACATTCTTATACTTCAATAGTAAAACAATAGATCATCCAATTATAAAAACAGGTTAAAGATACAAAAGGAGACAAGAAGCACATGAAAAGGGTCTCACCAACTGCAGTGAGATAATGCTTCACAGACAGGCCCAGGAGGACAGATGCTAACCAATCCTGGGGAAGAGTGGGAAAATGAGACAGTGAGGCACTATGCTACATCTGTGAAATGCTGTAGCTACTTTAGAAAACACCTGAGCAACTACTCAAAATACTGAGCATATCGTGCCCATGTGATCTGGAAATTCCACTCATAGGAATGTATATGAGAAAATGGAAGATAGATCCAAATAGGGGCATGCACATAAATGCTCACAACATTATGATAGTCAAACTGTCCAAAGATGCAAATTTCCATGAACTAATATGCAAATAAATAAGATATGGTATACCCTCACTAGTGGGGTACTATTTGACAATACAAATGAATAAAGCCTTGATACCTACTACATCATGAGTAGTTGATGTTTGTAGTTAATGAGTAGTTAATGTTTCAAATTAAAACATTATATTAGGTAAAAGTGGTAGTAAAATATCTTATATCAGATGATGTAATTTATATGAAATAGGCAGAATAAGGTAATACATAGTAAAAAAAAACAAAGGGGAGCCGTAGGATGATCATGGGGAGCAGCTGTTAATGGGTACAATAGTTATTTTGAGAGACAGAAATTAATTGCATCAACAGTTGTCCAACTCAGAGAGCCTCAAAACCTCTTGAACCACAGCTGAAATGAATGGACTACACACTGACAAGTTGCACCTCAGTGAAGAAGTTAAAAACAAGAATGAAGATAGTGTACTGTGCTTTTTACAAATCAAAGGCCAGGAAATGAAAAGGAAAGGAGCCATTCTTCCCAGAGAGCCCTCCCTGCTGAGCAGACTAACTGAGCCCCTAGTTAAAGGCTCCTTGGTATCTTCACTGGAATCACAATTGTTGCTCTCATTAGACTTTTGGATTGCCTTGAGTCTGCCATTTGATGCTACAGTATTATACCACACATACTGTGCGCGCGCGCGCACATACACACACGTCATGTTTATGCTTAGGTAGCCTCCTTTGGGACAATCACTACAGGGAATTACCGTGAGCCACCATCCTTGTAAATCACTTAACATCCCTCTCTAACTGCAGGAGAAAAATCTACCTCCTTACATCTTTAGCAAGCTAATTAGAATTCTGAAATGAAATTTAACATATTTTATGCTTGAATAGAATTTCTTTTTTAAATAAAGAAATTTGTGTTACTGCATTTATATGCTGGTCATTTATATTTATTTTTCTGTGGACTTTTTATATTTCAATTAATTTTTGCAGAAATTAAATAAATACTTGATTCACCTAATGATATATGTGTCACAAAACATGTTTCATTGTTTTTTAAGAAATACTATTTAAAGCCAGGCAGTGGTGGCACATGCCTTTAATTCTAGGCAGAGCCAGGTGGATCTCTGTGAGGTCAAAATGAGCTTTGTCTACAGAGCAAGATCCAGGACGGGCTTCAAAGATACACAGAGAAACCTTGTCTTGAAAAACAAACAAACAAATTCTATTTAAGCCAGTTCTGTTGGTACATGCCTGGAATCTTAGCGTTCGAGTGGTAAAACCCAGAGGATGAGGCGTTTCTGTACTACCTTAGTTACATATTGAGTTTGAAACTAGCCTGAGCTACATGAGAATCTGTCTCAAAAAGCATGTGTATGCATGCATGTATGTGTACATGCCTGTATATGTGTACATGAATATACATTAACAAAATTAAAAAAACATTAGGCTGTAATGTTGTGTGTGTGTGTGTGTGTGTGTGCACAACATGCTATGGTTCAACTCAAGGCTTACATATACTAGGCAATTGCTATACCACTGAGATCAAACATCAGATTCTATATTTAAAACTTTATATGTGTGGACTTCCTTTTTTGGCTTCTTTTGGTATTTGCAACGTAGGGATGGAACCCAGGACTTCACACATGCTGAATGAGGACTCTACTTGAGTAGAGTGAGTCCTGTGTGTCAATTCACATGAATTTATGTGAATTGACACACAGGACTAAAACTCATGTATATTTATTTGTTAAAATGTGTCACAGCTGTCCCAACATCCCTCTACTATTTGAAACTCCACTTGAAATATACACAACTTTTCACAAAGGCTATAAAATCAGATCAATTTCTATACTATTTTATTCTGATGATCTACCATTTTGGTTTCATTGCTAAAGTGTTTATCATAGTTTCAAAAAGTCTTAATAATCAGTAGTTCCCATTGCTCTTCCTTTTCAGAAATACTCTGTTCAAGATTATGTGTCTGCCTATTTTGTTAAGGTTTTAGAAATATAGCTTTTCTGGTTGTGATATTTTAGAATCAGTATCTCAGTAATGACTTGCCCTAAGTGCTAGAAATGCTTAAAATTATTCTTCTTCATAATAGATATCGCACATAGGAACATATCTATACAGTTACTATCAGCTGTCTTAGCCATTTCTCCATAATTAAGTGAAATGGAAGTAGAAACAATGGGAGTGTCTCTAAAGCAGTTTCTGTTTTCAATAAAAATCTCACCTTATTCAACAGCAGGTATAACCCTGGGATATTTCTAACTGGCTGCCAGAGTGACACTATGGGAAATCTTCATCCATTATTCTTCAGAGAATTCTCTCTGCTTTTCACATGAGACATAATTCTCTTGTGAGAAATTATTTTTCCCCTCAGATCTTTGGATTGGTGGGAGGCATATTGCTGAAGCTCGCATTTGCTTTTTCAACCATTTGGAAGGTGTTTGTCATTCCCTGGGGATAGATTTCTGGAGCCATATAGCTTGCATCTGTCATACCATCTCAAGTATTCTCCTTATTTTTTAGTAGATATCAATAGTCTTTTCATGAGTATGACAAAATTCAAATTGGATTTTGTTTTCTAAGATCTTATAATACTGACTATCCTTGTACTGCATGCCAACTCCACAGGCCCATACTGGGATTCCCCTGAATTCCATAATCATTATCACGGCACGCGCTGTTTCTCTTTAGATTTCATAGGGATGGTGTCTGTGAGATTTCTTGACTGTCAGGCAGCAGTGACAATCTAATGAGCAGATAGATCCCAGCGGGAAAGTGGCACAGGGTTCAGCGAGAAGAAACAGGCCAAGTATCCAGGAAGTCTCTTCTGCCACCATCACTTCCTCTGGAGCTCCACTGACAACCCAGTGGCAAAATATGCTATGATAACTGGTGGTTGGAATAAGAATTGGCTCTATAGAGCCATATATTTAAATATTTGGTCTTTAGTTGGTGGAACTGTTTGGGAAGGATCAGGCATGGCTGTGCTAGAGGAGGAGTGTCACTGGGGATGGTGTTTGAGGGTTCCAAAGCCCACATCAGTCCCAATCAGCTCCCTCTTTTTGCCTCTTGCTTGTCAGTCAGATATAAGCTCCCAGCTACTCCTCCAGTGCCATGCTGCCTGCCTGGTGCTATGCTCCCCACTATGATAGTCATGTACTCCTTCTTTAAAACTTCAAGCCTCCATTAGATGCTTTTTTTTATAAGTTGCCTTTGTCACAGTGTTTTGTTGACTGCAAAAATAGCAACTAAGACAATGTCACAGATAGGATATCAGTGTCAAGGATGGGAGCATTATTACTCTTCCTCGATAAAAACAAATGAGCATATTTAAAATACATTGTCATAACAGGTTAGAAAAATCTTCAGAGGCCCCATGGACACAGCAGGGTGCTTTCCCCCTAGGCATCCTTAGCTTCGATGGCTAGAAATTGCATCATCTGTAACTCGAGGTCACTCTGAAAAAAGCAATCATCCTGCACTAGAGATGTGTATGGGGGTGTTATTTAGAAAGCCTATTCACTGCAGCTGCCTTTCACTACCTGCACCCCAGCAGGCATAATCACCTCAGATAATGATGCTGGGAGATTTTAATACCATTATTTCTGGGTATAACAGATTTGCGGTTACTTACAGCCCAGGAAGTAAGGCCACACATGATCTTCAGTCCCTTCCACACCTAGTTGTGAATTGGTATGCAGGTGAGATCCTATGTGGAACTCAGAGGGACCAGGGAAACATACCCAAAATTCAAAGAATATGTACAGGTACTATATAACCCTGAATCCTGGTACTTGTGGTTGATCAAAGAGTTGAAGGCTTAATAGAGATTTGGCTGATAAGATCACAGTTGAGTTAGAAGATGTGTAGTGTCATGAACCGTCAGGATCTGTAAGTCACACACACTCACGTAGAGACACATGTAGGAGCTTTTCCTGGATGCACCTAAAGCATATTTAAGCTTCCAGGCATGGACTGACATCTCTTTGAAAAGATATTGTAAAATCACAAATGTGTACTTATAATTTTATCATTGGTAATTCAGGTTGTACTTGTTCTGTGATTTGTTCTAATCACAGATATATTTTCATATTTATATGTCTCTATTTGAGATAGCCTCTGACACAAAATGGATAAATCATGATTTATTTTCCCTTTACTGCTGTAGAAATAACCCTATTTATAACCTACCTCACTGTAAAGTCCAAATTTCTTCTTTTAGTTAGGCTGAATCATAGGAAATTGCTATTTGTTTCTCAGATAAGGTTAAATATTGTGAAATTCATTGTGGTTTAACCTAATACTTGAATGAAGTCTATTCACTGTGACCTGAGTGATTTTTTTCTTTTGCTTTCAGATATTGTATATTTCCCTAAGTTTTTTCCTTTGAATATAATTAGTTCAAATAAGCAAGAACTAAGCCAGGGTGCCCACCTTTTTGCTCTGTGTTGTGCAGGAGGAAACACCTGAGTGATGGTAATAGGCTCTTGACTATAATTTTTAGACCAGTTAACTCCTAACCTAACCATGAGCATGACATAAAATTTTAAGGTACATATAACATCAGACCAGTTATGTTCCTTGGAGTTAGGAAGGAACCATCCCTCTGTCTCTAGTTTTCAAATATAATCAGGTCATAGGCTGAGTGCATAGTGACTTTCTAGTCAGAGCTTCTTGAGGATCACAAGTATTGCATGCAGTTAATAGTCTACATTCAAGTCTATCTTCTTAGATTCTACCAGCTAAGGACTAAAATTAGGAACACACTGGATGGGTCCTGAACTTGTAAAGAGATCTTTTTTCTTGTTGCTATTTTCTAAGCAATGAGAAATAATAACTATATATTATTTAATTCTATTACAAGTTATTAATCTAGAGATAAAGTATATAGGAAGATGTGAGCAACTTCTATGTAATACTCTACTGTTTCATGTAAGGGTCTATAGCAGATTTTGTATCCATAGGAATCCTGGGAAAACTCCCTAAAGATAATAATGAGGAATGATTATATAGAAAGAGAGGAACAGAACTCTTTATGTAACATAAATAAAACAGGCATTATTATGCACTGTTATGATAGAGGAAGATAACAATAGTGAGGCAGTATAATTGTGTTTGAATGTACATTTATTTTATCGACTAAAAACTTTCATGGTACATGTTATTTAAGCCTTAGGTGCTTTAGTTTAATATATGTGGACACCAACATTACATGAGGTAAGTGTTAGTTCAAGTCAGACAAGTGTCAAGAGCAACACTATAACCTTGGACCTTCCCTCTTTACTCATCCCCTTGAGTGCTATGGCAACACCTTCAATGAGATAGTTACGTCAAGGTGTTCCACATAGGTAAACTAGTGGTGGCCTGAAGGGTCACTTTTGTTCTAACCACCAGTCTTTCAGGATGCAAATATTTGAAGAGAGGGTCTACAGAAGTGATCCAGTTAAAATGAGATAATCAGGGTTAACACAAATCTAATACAACTGTCATCTTTAGAAAAGGGACATTTGAACAAGAAACAGATCTATATGGAGAGAACACCGTGCAGAGGCAGAAGAAGACAGTGCTATAATTTGTAGTTAGGAAGCCTGTGTGGTACTCCTAAAAGACGATGTAATCTTTGGGAGGTAGGCCATTGTGAGATGTGCACTTGAGGGCTGCAGTCCTTTTTTTTTTTTCTTCCTCTGCTTCCAGGTTTGTGGTGTAAATAGGTTTGCTGTGACACACTCCTTTTGAGATATGTTGCACCATGGGTTCCAACACAAAGAGGACAAATGATCTTGGGCTTGAAACTACTGTGAAGCCAAAAGTCTAATTGATAGATTACTATAAATTAATTATCTCCTAGGTTTGTGTAGTGACAGAAAATGAACTAATGCAAAGACTAACTACCTCCAAACCAAAGACAGTGGCTAGGAATGTTTTTCTTTACAGCCTTTAGGAGGAACTAACCCCTAAAAGTCCAGCACTTGCCCTCCAGCCTCCTGTCAATGCTACTTAATCCATTCTGTTGATGATTCTCTGTCAAAAACTTTAGCCAACTCATACACCATTTTGTTACTGATTACCAAGGGATAGCTTTCCTAGGTTTAACTTTCTCTGCCACACAGAAAAAGCCCTGAAGGTCATTCCAAAAATATTTTATAGGCATAAAAATACATAAGAAACTAAACTTTAGTGGACTAACAATATCATGGTGTTCTCAGGGAGAGAAACAGAGACACAGGCATATATGGTAACCACTGAGCAATCTGTCTGAAATTATAGAGGTTGTGCATTCTTTTATTTAGGTATATTTGAAAATCTATTTTGATCTGCTTCCAACAAATGGCTGTATTGGCTAAGAGCTTCACAAGCCTGGGACTCGGTGCCATTTCAAATATTATTTTTGTATTGAGGGTCCTCAAAGGGGCAAATGAAATACCACAACCCGGCAGATATGCATTTGGATAACCCTACAATAGTCACATGAACAGTACAGGGTGGTATGATTACCAAATTACAGCTGGAGGAAAATCACAGAGATAAATAAACTGGAAATGTACTAACATGATATTTTATGGAAATTGAACTTTTATGGGGCTCTACACAAGTCCTTAGTGACCCATAAAAATTTCTACCTTTGAAGTGATTTATAGAATTTACAGAATGGCTTCCAATACAAATTCTGAAATTCTCAGGAGTTTTTGTGCATATCTTTCAATTCATAATCCATAAAAATATAATTTGAACATTCTCAGCACAGTGTAATTTCCTCTCTGACTGACTTTGATTTCTGAGGAATATCAAGATGCTGGCTGTAAGTATAATAAGTTTTCAATTATTTGCCTTTAGATATACTTCTTAAAGCCACTTCTGCCAACTCTTATTTTGCCATTATAAACTAAAGATGTAAGAATAAAATGCACTATTTTGTGAAATAGAAGATGAACTTCTAATCATATTTATCTGTTTGTTTTTTTATAAGATTATTTTGAACTTATGTGGGGAATCAAGTCTTAATGAATCAGTTAAGGTGTGTCAAACTGGGTTAGATTTCTGGAACTTTTATAAATACTTGTTTATATTTCTTCTGTGAAATATTAGCCCTTGTCACATTCTGGTTGTCTAGAAGATTATACAACAACAAAGTGACGTAAATCCAGAAGAGGCAAAACATTGCATTCAGCTATTTTCCTTTCTATATACATATTACTTCAGTTTTGAATTGAAAATAGTGACCTCCAATTTCATTAAAGAAAGAACGTGATCTTTCATTTAACCAAAGCCGGGGGTGGGGGGCGCTTGAGGTGGGGAGAGAGACCAACTTTATTACTTCAAACTATACATATAAGATCCTGGAAAAGATGCTTTGGGTTATGATAAAAAGTGAATATATACCAGGAAGATGTGTATGAGTAGTCATTGATGGGATCCAGGGTGGGTTGTCCTCAGGGGACCTTGACCTTGGAGAAAATAGCAGGGGTAGGAAGGTCCCTGTGACCTCTATTTCCCTTCTCCCTGAAGCTGGCTGTGAGAAAACTAGCAGCTTCCTGTATGAACAACATTTGGAGGGAATGTGAACCCAGAAGCCCCTTAGTTTATCCCTGTTTGTCCCATCATGTCCCTGTTTGTCCAATCACACTTCTGCCCACACCTCATGAGACAGCATAAAAAAAGTCGTTTGACTGTTTCTTGAATCTTCATTTCTGAAGTCTTCAGTGTCATGTAAAACTTAAATTATACGAAGCACATATTTTTTTTTTCCTTGGTAATCTATCTTTTGTCATGAGCCTAGAAAAGGAATATATTCTTCTTTCACATTGGGCTGGGCTAGCATCCTTAACTTTATGGTAATACTTAGCATCCTGATGCTGTAGGTATTCTATAGGAAATGGAAATTTTTAGTTTGTCATATAGGCACATTTCTCTTCCATGGTAGAATTCTTCTATCTAGAGTGCCAGTCCACGGACAGCCACAGATCTGTGAGTGGCTGGGACAGAACCCCTGTCAGGCCTCTGTGGCTCCATCCCTCAGTTTACCCAGAGCACTTTCTTGGAGCTTGGCATATGCAAATGTTTTTGCATATGTAAAAATATGCATATCTGTATTTGCCATATTCAAATACTTTTCACACACATAAAGAGTTATTTCAGGGTGAGGATTCAGGTCTAAAACACAGACTTTATTATATTTAACACACATCTCATACATGTAGTCTGAGCATAAACTTTACACAGTGCTGTTAGTAGTCCATCTGTGTTTTGACTATTGTTTGACAGCCTTCCTGGGGAGATGTGAACAAATGTCTACTCACCCCAGATAGGGAACTGACAACAGAATTCCTGAAGCAATGTTATGGACCAGTGAGTTTTCCGGGGGTTACTTAGGAGACTATGGGTCATAGATTACAGGAGCATAAATGACTCAAAGACAGTTGCATCGCCAAAGCCCACCCCAGCATGGACACAGTTCACAGAAGCTGGAGTTCTAGAGCGCCTGGCATAGCCCGCAGGCATCTCAACAGGCTGGAGGGGGCCCTTCTGGGTACTCATGTATCTGAGCCCCTTCCAGGATGCTCAGCTGGCCTCTGCTTCTTTCAGACTTCTTGGCTACTCTGATCCTCTTCTGGGTGGATCAAATAGTTGAAGAGTGCTCATCCATCAGCAGTCTTTATAGCTTTATATGTGCTTGGAGGGAGGGGCTGAGTGCATCTGGTCAGTTTTGCTTCCTGTGTTGTTTACTTGCTGAGCTTCTTTAGGATGGAATGCTTCTACATTGGCTATTCTCCTCACTGACTTTCCTTTCAATGTCTTGTGTCTTAACAAGATGGAAGGGTTTCATAGAAACTGCTACAGAAATGTGACCTCTCATAAGAGGCCACATATAGAATTTTCCACTTGTGATATCCAGTGAGTGTTCAAACACTCTGGAGGTTGGGGACACTTAAATTTTCAGATTTTTAGATTTGAAATGATCAGTCTGAAGAGTCTCATTGAGGGAAGTATACAGAAAGGGACAATCTGACAAGTTGCCAGGGAGGAAACAGAAATGGAAAGGACCCAGTAGCACTCCAGCCTTGCCATGGCACTGTGGCCGGTATGTTCCTCATGTTGTCTGAACAAGTCTGAATTTCTCACTCTTACAACTGAGCCAATCACGGTTGGTCTTTCTACTTCTTTCTCACACTTCCCTAAGACATTGGAAAAAGTTGTTTCAAAAGGGGTAAGTCAGAGCTGCTCTTTGAAAAGTCCTGTTAAATGTATATTTGATCCAGTCTACATCCCACTGAGCCTACATCCCCCACAGCCTACATCCCACTCAGCCTTCATCCCCCACAGCCTACATCCCACTCAGCCTACTTCCCATCTTGGTCTTCTGGTTTGTGGTCAAGGGAGCTATAATAAACAAATGTGGCATTGTCTTCTTTCTATCATCCTGTCTACATACTAATAGTTATTTGGTTCAACCAGATGGCTGAGGCTACTGTGGATGTGGGGATCAGGAACAGTAGAGATCTGGACTCTGATGGTTGGAGGCAGTCCTTTTAAAATTATGTCCAATGAGGCCTTACAACCCCCCTACTCAGGGTTCTGCAATGTCAACCCCAGCACATTCCCAATTTTAATGAGCTACTCTATTATTATACAGTCTCTACTCTATAATATGCATTTAAATAATCTTTTGTTGCAAGAAAATTTTCTTTTGTATTTTAGTTTTAATTAATTAATTAATTAATTAATTAATTAATTTGGGGGCAGGGTCTCACTCGGTAGCCATGGCTGGCTTGGAACTCACTATGTTAACTTAGCTAGCCTCAAACTCACAGAAATCTTCTTGCTTCTGCTTCCTCAGTGCTGGCATAAAAGGCATGCGGCACCATGTCTTGCTTCCATTATATTTTTAAAGGTCAAGAATACTCATTAAAAAAAGAGAACTATTTAAAAAATGTTTTTACTTGTTATAATTTTACTGAGCTACTACTATACATAGGGTAATGTCTTATTCTCAATTAACCAACATTTTCTCCCCAGGTCCTTTACATTCTAAAGAGAAGGTCAATGCAAACTGAAATCAGTAAGTAATAGATGACTACCTACTCTATTTTTAATCTGTTAAAAAAATATCTAAAACTTTTGCTTGGCTTTTGCAGTCCTCACTTGCCTGTTTTTCTTTCTGGTTGAAATACTGTAACTATTGTAGTTTGTATGAAAATGTGCCCCAGGAGCCTAGATAACTGAACCCTTGGTTTGGGGAGCTTGTGAGGAGGTGTAGCCCTGCTGGAGGAAGTACTTCCCTGGGGATGGGCTTTGAGATTACAGCCTCACACCATTTTCAGTTCACTTTCTGTTTCCTGATAGCAGCTGAGGAAGAGATTTCTTAGTTTCCTGATCCTGCTGCTGTGCCTGAACTTAAACCCAAATAAACCCTTCTCTTAGGTACTTTCGGTCATAATTGGCGTTGTTGTTGCTTGTTTTTTACTAACAGCAACAGAAGAATAATTAACACAAATAGTAATTCCAATTTTATATTTTGATTCCCAGGGTACTCAGAATAATTGAAGCAGGCAGTATCAATAAAATAACACGTGAAAATTCTTTATTATGCAAAAAGCAAGCAGACAAAACACTTGTATAAGATTTCAGTGAAGAACTCAGCCTCATTGTTTTCCCTGGCTCATGAATCTATTGTTTTCCTTTTTTACTATTAGTTAGGTTCAGGTTTCAATGTCTTTTACTTGTATCATTCTCACCCTGCGTGGCTGTGACGTTCACCTTCACCGGGACATTGAGCATTACCTTTTTATCTGTATATGGGCTTCAGTTGTTGGGGCCTTCAGAGATTTCACCCAGTTTCTCAGTCTGTTTCTGGCCTTGACCAAATGAGTATCTTTGATTGGGCAGGACTCCCCCTCCATTCTGCATCTCTTATTTATACTTACAATCTATGGAGACTTCCGTGGCTTTATTGCAGGGAGCTAACAGTTCTTTTATCTGTGCACACATCATTCTTTTTTAATTAATTAATAGATTAATTTTCCAGGCTACAGTTTGCCCTCCCTCCTCTTCTCTCAGTCCCTCCCCCATCCTTTCCGCTCCCACCCCCATCCACTCCTCCATTTCTGTCCAGGAAATGGTAGGCCTCCCTCCAATTGATAGCAACAAAACACAAACATCAAGTTGTAGTAAGACTAAGCAACTCCTCACCATGTACTAAGGCTGAAAGGTGACCCAGAATACCAGAGATAGAAGAGAGAATCTCAGGAGTTAAACACAGGGGAAATAGAGTCATCAAAGAAAATGTTGAATCTAAAAAATTCCTAATGCAAAATATCCAGGATACCTGGAACTCTACGAAAAGACCAACCCTAAGAATAATAGGTACAAGAGAAGGAGAAGAACCCCAGCTCAAAAATCCAAAATATATAAAGAAAAAAAATTTCTCAACCTAAAGAAGGATATGCCTATAAAAGTCCAAGAAGCTTACAGAACACCAAATAGCATTCTTTCTGTCTTCCTTATGTTAGGTTAATGATAAATGTGTCTTTCTCAGGTTATGTTTTAACCAGATTTCGCTATTGTAAGGAGACAAGATCAGACACATTGGGATGGCTATAGATATTAGCCACCATTGATAGAACACTGCATTGGTGCTGATGTCTACTATGCTGTCAGTCCCATAATAATAGAGTCTGCACTAAACATGTCAGGCTTTCCCTTTATTTTTTTTCCAAACAATACAGAAGGCATCATTTATATGGTCTGAGCTACTACAAGCAAACAGTAGATTATTTAGAGTACAAAAGAGAATATATACTATGCCATTTTACACAAAGGACCTGTTGTTCATGGATTCTGTGACAAACTGAACACTCTAGATAACTAATCCCCTCTAGACAACTAATCCCTTGTAACAACCCTTATAGAATGTTTTAGTTCATTTTGTGATGCTATAACAAAATATCCAAGTTTGCTACTTTATGACGAACATAAGTTCCATTAGTTCAAATTCTATCTGATTTCTGTTTTACAATTTGGCATCGTATGGTAGAATTGCCCACAAGAAAAGTCCACATGGATCAGAGGAAGTAAGAGACCATGCAAGGGCCAGCGTTGCTCTTCTGTAACAATATACTTACTCTCTAGGAGACAGATGAACTACTTCAAGACATAACTCACTCCAAGAGACCACTAGTGATCTTTTCATAAAGGTAGCAATGACTCTGCCATCTCCTAGTCATCATCATCTCTTTAAGGTCCATTAACAATCTTTCCTTATTACCACTCTGGGGATCAACCTTCCAGAACATGTCTCTTTAGGCAGAATGGGTACAAATTCACCACATATTCATATCAGAGCAATATCTATAATAAGTTATTTTATTTACTCATTTAGCAAACACAGCATATTTTATGCCAGAGACAGTGTTGGACCCTGACGATCTTGCAGCTGAGCCCCTTCTCATGAAGGTATATTGGTTTGTAGGGTGACAAATTAAATACGTCATTTAGTATGTAAATCGATTGTGATAGCAGAGACTTAGGTGAGAAAAGCACAAAGTTGGGGAACTGGGATACAGCTTAATAACAGAGTGCTCACTTAGAACATAAAAACCCCAACCATCCTGATCACCAAGGTGTGAGGGAGGAGGGGGGGAGGACCGCAAACAAAAAGCAGTGCAGATTAGTCAAAAGGAATATGATCCAGATGTAGCACTCATTGAAGGAGAGAACAAGAATATGTGTACAGACTCACAAAACACACACAGACAACACACACACACACTCCTCTCACATTTGGTGTAAGAGTCCTTCAACAATGTAAGAACACAAAGATATAAAATGTCACCTTTTCTCTTAGCCCTAGCTTTTCATTCTTAAATCCAATGTAAGGAGAAGACCAATTAGAGATAGTTCAAAAGGAGCCCATTTATGGATTCACCCAGCAAAAGGTTTGGAGAGTTCTGTCTTCATTTTGGAGAACCTATGCTTTTGCCTGGGGGCTTACAAAATATTTCCATGGTAATGCCCAATGTCTGCTCTTGGGGGATCAAGGTAGCTCATCTTTTTTTTTTTTTTTTTTTTTCCAGATAGCAAGCTGTTTCCTCTCCAAGTGTTTCTGCCTGATTCACCAGATTCTACATCTAATCTAAAGACTCCATAACTCTGGCAGGTCCTCTGATTGCCTCTGTCCATTTAGCCACTCCTGGGAAAGCAGGACTTCCCCTCATTTCTTAGATTTCTATGATAAAACAAGCTGAGAAATTATTCTTAATCACTTGCTGTAACAAAAGGAATAATGGCTAGTCAATGTAAGAGGATTACAGTTAAGCTCTCCATTAGCAAAGGCCAAATACATAATAAAATCTGGAAGTAATTATGCTATGCCCCAACTCACCATTTGATGGATGCTCTCTTCCAATGTCACCCTTGACCCCTTAATTTGCACTTTATCTTTCACAGCCTTCCCAGTGGGAAGACAGAAGAATGGGAATTGGTCTCACTCCATATTTGATTTTCTTAATATTAGAGAAGTTGCAAATGCTGACCTCACAGAGGGGTAGAATCCAGCACCAGGGGACAGATGAGAGGGACATGGAGCATCATTTGGTCTCCCCTCCCTTTCACTGAAGGTTTTGAATCAGTGGCAGAGCTAAGGTTTCACTGCTTCCAGGTGTATCTGCTTTATCTTACTGGCTATTGAGTTACTGTTGCTAGAAAACTCCAGATGGCTTTGAATGCAAACTACAGTTGTTTGAGAAAAGATCAGACTACTGTCTCATTCAGGGAGTGCACGCTACGGGAGTTGAGATCTCACCCTATAAATGAACCTTCATCTGGATGTTGGATAAAATATATCTGTATCAAAGGAGAGTTGGCATCATAGCAGAAAGAGGTTTTAGACATAAGATGCTTGTATTTTAGTAGTTGTTAGAAAAATCTCAAAGCTTCCTGTAAATGAGACTGGTTCTATGCTCAGGGATATCCAAACAATTCTAAAGGGAGCTATGGAGTGTCGTCATTACCCTCTAACATAACTAGCTATCCAGGCAAGCTTTTCATCAATAACAAAACAGTATTACACAGCACTGTCTACACGCTTAATCTGTTCCTTATAACACACACAGTGTTTCTTGTTCACTGTTTGAAATGTACAATGGCCACATTGCAAAAACTTTTACTTTTGTTTTATATACAAAGAACTTAGCTCAGTGATAGGTGGAATCAGATGTAGAGATCTTTCATGCTCCTTATTGCTTCTCTGTGGCATCCTAGCAACACAAGTAAATGACATCACCAAGACTCTGGAAGGAGGAGAGGCATATTATGTTTCTAACCAACAGAGTATGAGGTGGGGGTGAGGAGTGCAACCTTGACATTCAAAAGCTGATGTATCACTTCCATGTTCACACATACATTCCCCCTCAGGGTGGCAAGCCTGAAAGCCATATGCTGAGATATCAAGAGCTCAAGTGGGGAGGAACCTAGATTCCTGAGGTACTGGATGGAAGAAAATTTTTATTGACCTGCATTAGTTTTCAGATAAAAGAGAAACTCACAGTGTGTTAGTTCCCAAGGAGACTTGCTTCTGCAGCTCCAGCTGTTATAATCCCAACAAACACTCGGGGAAAATGCCAATAGCCAAAATACCTTTCCCTTCTGATATGTCTCCTAAACTATTTATATGTGTTAATTTTAAATCCTAAAACTAACCTTTGCGGTATTTAAAATATCATTAAGTAGAAGGATAGAATATCTCAACTGTCTTTACATGAAGAAGACCCAAAAGGGCATTCCCAGATTCCTTAGTCAAGCATCTATGTACTTCAATTTTCTCTCCTTTCTTATTTCATAAAGCATACCTTTGCTTTCTATTTTTCTGAGTGGCTGTTTTTTAATAATAAATAGTTTTTTAAATGAATAGTATGAAAAGGAAATAATGAAGAGAAAGCAAAGGGCTGCTATGCAAAGAACTGAATATTTGACCTTCAAAGTATCACATAATAAACAATTCAACACCTCACTATTTTCTTTTTTATTGTTTTTTGAAAATCAATATCAAACATTATATAAAAAAGCAAAACATTCAGAAAAGATAACAAAAAACCTATACAGTAATAAAACTTCTCTTTTCTCTAAAATACATGAAACATAAAAAATAAAATCTAAAGCTTCTCAAGCCAGGTTAGGCTCAGCTACAGAGAAAGAAAGCACAGTAGGTCACAGCTAATGCCCACAGATGCACTGTGACCACAACAAATTTCTGCTAAGCAATCCTTCTATAGACAAACCAGAAGTTTTGTATTGTTTTGTGTATGTGTGGTTTTAAGTCACTTTATTTACCCATCATATTTCAATGAAAAAAAGTATTTTTGCTTAAAATCCACTAATGAGTGAGTCTATCTCCTGCTTATCCTTCTGGGTTTCTGAGACCTTGCTCAGGAGGATATTCTCCATTTGACTGCAAATTTTGGAATATCATTTTATCTTACTGCTGAGTAGTACTCCATTGTGTAGATGCACCACAGTTTGTTAATCCATTCCTCAGTTGAGGGGCATCTAGGTTGTTTACATGTTCTTGCTATTACGAACAATGCTGCTATGAACATAGTTGAGCTAATGGTTTTGGGGTGTGAATGTGTGTCTTTAGGGTATATGCCCAGAAGTGGTATTGCTGGATCCTTGGGGAGAGTGATTCCCAGTTTTCTGAGAAACCTCCATACTGCATTCCAGAGTGACTGAACAAGTTTACACTGCCACCAACAATGGAAGAGTGTCTCCTTTGCTCTGCATCCTCTCCAGCAAAGGCTGTCATCTGTGTTTTTGATCTTAGCCATTCAGACAGGTGTAAGGTGGAATCTCAAAGTTGTTTTGATTTGCATTTCTCTGATGGCTAAAGTTGTTGAGCATTTTTTCAAGTGTCTTTCAGCCATTTGTAATTCTTCTGCTGAGAATTCCCTTTTTAGTTCTGAACCCCATTTTTTTAATTGGGTTATTAAGAGTTTTGGGCTCTAGTTTCTTGAGTTCTCTATATATTTTAGAGATAAATCTTCTGTCGCTTGTATGGTTGGTAAAAGTCTTTTCCCATTCTGTAGGCTGTCATTTTGTCTTATTGACAGTGTCCTTTGCCTTACTGAAACTTCTCAGTTTCAGGAGATTCCACTTATTGATTGTTGTTCTTATTATCTGTGTTACTGGTGTTATATTTAAGAAGTGGCCACCTGTGCCAATTTTTTGGCAGTATTTCCCACTTTCTTTCCTATCAAGTTCAGTGTAGATGGTTTTATATTGATGTCTTTGATCCACTTTGATTTGAGTTTTGTGCAGGGTGATAGGCTTGGATCTATTTGCATTTTTTTTTAACATACTGCCATCCAGGTATGTCAACACAATTTGTTGAAGATACTATCTTTTTTCCATTGAATACTTTTTACCTCTTTGTCAAAAATCAGGTGTGTGTCTGAGTCTTCAATTCGATTCCATTGATGCATTGTTTTTATGCCAGTATCAAGCTATTTTTAATACTGTAGCTCTATAGTATAACTTGAAGTCAGGGATGGAGATACATCCTGAGGTTTTTCTTGTTGAGGAAAATTGTTTTGGCAATCCTGACTTTCCTGTTGTTCCAAATAAAATTTAGTATTGTTCTTTCAAGGTCTGTAAAAAATTATGTTGGGATTTTGATGGGAATTGCATTGAATCTGTAGATTATTTTCCGTAGAATTGCTATTTTTACTATGTTGATCTTACCTATCCAGGTACATGGGAGATCTTTCTATTTTCTGATATCCTCTTCAATTTCTTTCTTCAGTGATTTAAAGTTTTTGTCAAACAGATCTGTTACTTTATTGGTTATTGTTACACTGAGGTATTTAATGCTATTTGCAGCTATTATAAGGGTGATATTTCCCTTTTTTCTTTTTCAGCCTGTTTGTCTTTAGTGTATAGGAGAGCTACTGATTTTTTGGAGGTTAAACTTGTATTCAGCTACATTGCTGAAGAAGTTTATCAGCTGTAGAAGCTCCCCGGTAGAATTTTGTGGGTTACCTAAGTATACAATCGTATCATCTGCAACTAAAGATAGTTTCATTTCTTCTTTTCCAAGTTGTATCCCTTAATCTCCTTTTGTTCTCTTATTACTTTGGCTAAAACTTCAAGGACTATGTTGAATAGATAAGGGAAGAGGTTGACAGCCTTGTCTAGTTCCTGATTTTAGTGGGATTGCTTTGAGTTTCTCTCCATTTAGTTTGATGCTGGCTGTCGGCTTCTTGTAGATCGCCTTTGTTATATTGAGGTATTGTTTCTGTATTCCTGATCTCTCCAGGACTTTTATCATAAAGGAGTGTTGGACTACATCAAAGGCTTTTTCAGCATCTAAGGAGATGATCATGAGGTGTTTTCCTTCAATTTGTTTATATGATGGATGACATATATAGTTTTTCATATGTTGAACCATCCCTGCATTTCTGGGATGAAGCCTACTTAATCATGATGTACAACTTTTTTTAATATGTTGCATTTGGTTTGCCTGAGTTTTGTTGAGTATTTTTACATCAATGTTCATGAGGGAGATTGGTCTGTAATTCTCTTTGTTTGTTGCATCTTTGAGTGGGTTGGGTATCAGGGTGATTGTGTCTTCATAAAAGAGTTTTGTAGCATTCCTTCAGTTTCCACTGTATGGAACAGTTTGTTGAGTATTAGTATTAGTTCTTCTTTGAATGTCTGGTAGAATTCTGCAGTAAAACCATCTTGGCCTGGGCTTTTTTTATTTGAGGGACTATTAATAACAGCTTTAATTTCCCTTGGTGTTACAGGTCTGTTCAGTTCTTCAATCTGTTCTTTATTTAATTTTGGTAATTAGTACTTGTCCAAAAAGCTGTCCATTTTTTTTGGGTTTTCCATTTTAGTAGAGTATAGATTTTTAAAGTATGACCTGATGATTCTCTGAATTTCCTGGGGGTCTGTTGTTATATCCTCCTTTTCGTTTCTGATTCTGTTAATTTGAATTCTGTCTCTCTCTGTTTTTGATTAGTTTGGATAAAGGTTTTTCTATCTTGTTGATATTCTCAAAGAACAAACTTTTTGATTCATTGATTTTTTTTTTATGTTCTCTTTTGTTTTTGTTGTACTGATTTCAGCCCTAAGTTTGATTATTTCCTGCTGTCTACTCCTTCTAGGTGAGTTTGCTTGTAATTGTTCTAAAGCCTTCAGCTGAGTTGTTAGGTCTCTTGTGTGAGCTTTCTCTTGTTTATATATATATATATATATATATATATATATATATATATATATATATATATATGTAGGCATCTAGTGCTATGAGTTTTCTTCTTACGAGTGCTTCCATTGTGTTTCATAAGTTTGAGTATGCTGTGGATTCATTCTCATTAAATTATAGAAAGTCTTTGATTTCTTTCTTAACTTCCTTCTTAACCCAGAGGTGGTTCAATGTAGATAGAGATGTTCAGTTTCCATGAATTTGTAGGCTTTCTGTGATTTTTGTTGTTGCTGAATTCTAACTCTAGGCCATGGTGATCTGATATGATACAAGGTGTTATTCCCATATTTTTGTAACTATTGATATTTGCTTTATGACCAATTATGTGGTCAATTTTAGAGAAAGTTCCACAGGGTGCTGAGAAATATGTATATTCCTTTGTGTTTGGATGAAAGTTTCTGTAAATATCTATTAAATCCATTTGCATGATAACGCCTGTTAAACCCCTTATATCTTTGCTGATTCTTTATCTGGTTGACCTCTCCAAGGGTGAAAGTGGGGTACTGAAGTCTCCCACTATTAGAGTGTGATATTTGATGTGGGGTTTAAGCTTTAGTAGTGTTTCTTTTACATGTGAAGGTGCCCTTATATTAGGGGCATAAATATTCAGGATTGAGATCTCATCTTGATGGATTTTTCTTAAGACAAATAAGTAATGGTCTCTTTTGATTGATTCTAGTTTGAAGTCTACTATTAGTATAGCAGCACCAGCTTGTTTCTTGAGGCCATTTGATTGAAAAGTCTTTTCCTATTCCTTTACTCTGAGCCTGTGTCTTTGGAATTGAGGTGTGTTTCTTGTATGCAGCAGAGGGTTAGCTTTTGTTTTTGTATCCATCGTGTTAGGGTGTGTCTGTTTATGTTTATAGGTGAGTTAAGTCCATTGATGTTAAGGGATATTAATGACCACTGATTGTTACTACCTGTTATTTTTGGTGATAGTTTGTGTGTATTTCCTTTCTTAGGGTTTTTTTTTTCTGTGAGATTATTGATTGTTTGTGGTTTCATGGGCATATCTGGGTTCATTAGGTTGGAGTTTCCCCTCAAGTGCTTTCTGTAGTGATGGATTTGTGGATAGGTATTGTTTCAATTTGTCTTTGTCATGAAATATCTTGCTTACTTCACCTATGGTGATTGATAGTTTTGATGGATATAGTAGTCTGGGTTGGCAATCATGCTCTTTTAGTGTCTGTATAACTTCTGACTAAGATCTTCTCCATTTCATTGTTTCCATTGAATGGTCAGGTGTTATTCTGATGGGTCTGCCTTTATAGGTAAGTTGGCACTTTTCCTTTGCAGCTCTTAATATTTTTTCCTTATCCTGTGTGTTTTGTAGCTTAATTATTATATGGTGAGCAGACTTTTTTGGGGGGTCTATTCTATTTGGTGTTCTGTAAGCTTCTTGTATCTTTAAAGGCATTTCCTTCCTTAGATTGGGAAAGTTTTCTTCTATGATTTTATTGAATACATTATCTGTGCCTTTGAGCTGGTATTTTTCTATTCCTATTATTCTCAGGTTTGGTCTTTTTATGGCATCCCAAATTTTCTGAATGTTTTGTGTTATGGCTTTTTTGGTTTTGGTGTTTTCTTTGAGTGATTTATCTATTTCCACTATTGAGTCTTCCACTCCAGAGATTCTCTCTTCCATCTCTTGGATTCTGTTGCTTATGCTTGTATTTGTGTTCCAGATCATTTCTTCAGATTCTCTATTTCATCCTTTGCTTCGTTTTGTGCCTTCTTTATTTTTTCTATTTCAATTTTTTGTTTCTGGTTGATCTTTCATTTGTTGATTTTTTTTTTTTGGTCTTCATTGTTTTCTTTCAAGGATTTGTTCATCTCTTTCAAAGTTTTATTTGCTTTTTCTTCTATTTCTTTAAAGGACTTTTTCATACCCTCTTTTAAGGCTTCTATAATCTTCATAAGGGTGTTTATAATGTTATTTCTTTCTGTTTCTTCCTCATTGCTCTGTTCAAGTCTTGGTGTTATAGAGACACCAGTTTCTTCTGGTGGTGCCTTATTGTTCTTTATTTTGTTATATGTATTCTTGCATTGATGCCTGCCCATTGCTTCCTTGGTTCCCTCTAGTCTGGTCTTAGTGGTATCTTAGTTCGTTGTGGCTACAGGGGTTTTGTGTCTGCTGTCTGCTCTGGAGTCTGCACAATTTCTTGCTCTGGTCAGATCACAGAATCCTCACTGTCTGAAGCCACCTGAGTCCCATTCCACCTCGGACAAAAAGGGGTCATGCTGTTCAGAGAGATGTGTGTCCCTCTATGATTACACAGCCTGCCTTGAAGGCAGGGCCTGGGCTTCTGTGAAGTGACCCCTGGGATTTCTGTGGAAGGTTTTTCTCAGTCCTGGTCCAGGGCAGGCCTGTCCATGAGGTCAAATCTGTGACTGTGGCTCTGGCGTCTGGGATAAGGTCCCCACGGGGGTGGGGGAAGCAACGGCTGGAACTTGCTCACTGCCTCCTCTGTGCTGAACCCAGATTTTCACTGTCTGAAGTTGTCTAAGTCCCACTATGTCTTTGACAACACGAGGTCACACTGCTCAGAGCTCCCACACTTTCAGATAAAGATAGGCCTGATGATGTGAGAGTGTTTTTGATCTCAGTGTCAGCTTCCATGTCATCTGAGGCAAGTCCTCATGCTTGATTGAAGTAGGGCACTTGAGTGAAATAAAATATGGCTAGATTCATGCTTAACAACAATGCTGTCAACTTATATGTACAGTGCTTTGAAGCTCCCAAGTCACACATTCCACGTTTGTGCCTCATAATAACATGAGGGTTGGCACGATGGCTCAGTGAGTAAAGAACTTCCTGTACAAGCAGGAAGACCTGAACTTGAATCTCCAGTCCCCACATAAAAATTGAGTGTAGTGGTACATGCCTGTAATCCCAGTTTTGGGGCTGTGAAAACAGGCAGAACCTAGGGACTTGCTGGCCAGCTATTCTAGTGGAAATAGTGAATTCCATGTTGAATGAAAGAGCCTGTCTCAAGGTGATAAAGTAAAATGGCTTACACACACACACACACACACACACACACACACACACACACACACACACAGAGTGTGCACACACAAATGCATACACTACACACAAACAATGAAATAGGCAGTTTCACTATTGCTATTCCTACTTCACAGATTAGGAAACTGTGAAGGACTCAAAATGACTAAGGACTTCTACACAGCATGGGCAAAACTATGCCCCTAATTCTTCAAATCCTGGTACTTTATTACTAGATGGGAGATCATGGCCAGGAAGAGTTTGCTAAAGACTCTTGGTAATGTTAATTTCATAGGAAAACACCCTGAGGTTCTAGGTGATATCGAGAATTAAATGGTCTAATGGAGACAATCTGTTAGAGGCCAATTCCTTGGCAATGGCCATTATTAACTTGTAGGACAGATTGGCAGTGTTTACCTTTTCAGCTTTACAGGCTGTTATGCTCCATTTATATGAGATATCTGTTGAGAATACAAAAGTAAAGAGCAGACAGAAAAATATAAAACACAGAAAGATGGTGATTAAATAAAAACGCTAAATACAGAGGTGGAAAAACACCAACTTAAGTGCATGCCATTAGTCCCAGGACTTGAGAGGCAGAGGCAAGAGAATCTCTGTGAGTTTGAGGCCAGCCTGGTCTACAAAGGAAGTTCCAGGATAGACAGGACAGTTATACACACAAAAAAAAAAAAAATCCTGTCTTGAAAAACAAAACAAAAGCAAAAACAAATAAAGAGGCTGGAGAGGTTGCTCTGTCCTCTGCTATTCCAGACTGATTTTATTAAATATACAGTGTATCACTACAAACTTAGGCAAATTGTAGGTTTTTGGCCAAAAAAGACACAAATGAAGTCTACATAAGGTGGCCAAGGTGGCTAAGACGTAAATGTAAAATATGTGCTGTCTCAGTAGAGAGCACCGGAAAAACAGATGGCAATCCTACACTATAGAGTATCTGCAGAGAATGGAGGGGTGTGCTTGGTATGCTGGGTGATTCTAACCTGTGTGTCACACATGCAGCATAATGGAAAAGATGAGGCATTTGAAGCAGTCAAATCTGAATTTCAATCTTGATTTTGTGTGTCTTTAGATCACATAATTTTTTGAGTTTCCAGTTTCTCATTAATAAATTGTAGTTATGACTAGGCTCTTTGAGCTACCGGAAGCATTTATGCATCCTCTTCCTCTTCCTCTTCTCTCTGTTTTCTTCACCTGAACATCTTCCTAATTATTTAGCTATGCTATATTTCTCAGGCACCTGCTAAGGGGTTCCTAACCCCTCCATGGTGGGCTGTCTTTCTTCTTGTGGCTGTGTTAACACAGTAGCATTACAAAGGCATTCCTTAAATTTCTGCTCTTATGGAAATGGCAACTTTCATACCAAGGAAGTGAGTTTCTCTTCACAGACTAGATTGACTGCATATTATTAAAAATTAATGTCAGTATCTCTTTTTATAGACATGTGACATGGAAAGTGCCTGGGATAGCATAATAAATACAACATAATTCATTATTGGTTCATCCACTGAGCAAGGATTTATGCCCACTTTATATTAGGTTGTTATCTAGACCCTGATGATTCAAGAGTAAAGGAAGCAAAAATAATAATCAGAGTCTTCATGCAGATTTTATTTTAGGGAGGTAAAACAGGCAATAAACAAATACAACTTTTCAGATGGGATAACATTATTTATAACAGTGGTTCTCAACCTATAGGCCGTGACCCCTTTTGACACTGAATGACCTTATCACAGGGGTCACCTAAGACCATCAGAAAAATACAGGTACTTATATTATAATTTATAAAAGCAGCAGACTTACACTTTTGAAGTAGCAAGAAAATAATATTATGGTTGGATCTCACCAAAATATGTGAAACTGTATTAAAGGGTCTCAGCATTAGGAGGGTTGAGAACCACTGATTTGTAGTGTCCTCCTTCTTCATCTCCATCCGTGTCTCCAAGGGTATCTTCATCCTCATAATCTCCATCTCTATCCATCTCCATCTCTATCTCTATCCAATCTCCATATCCTTCTCCATCACCATCTCCCATACTCATCCTCATGCCTACCTCGTCTCCATACCAGTTATGATCAAATTTAAGAAAGAAGAAATTTATTTGGGTTTCCAGTTCCAAAGGGAGAGTCCATAAAGGCTGTGGAGAAATGGCAGCAGCCAGCCAAAGATGAAATTAAGAGATCACATCCCAACTGTGCAAAGGAAGCAGAGTGAGTTAACTGGAAGTGGGCCAAGCTGATAGATTCCCTAAGCCCTTTCCCATTGACACACTTCCTCCAGCAAGGCTCTGCCTCATAAAGATTTCATCCTTTTCCCAAACAGCACCACAAACTAGGGACTAAGGGTTCAAATAAATGAGCCCATGGTAGACATTTTTCATTCAAAATACCACAGTTTCTAGTCTCTCCTTCATCTCCATCTCTATCTTGTCCTCATTTTCACCTGTCTTCATCTCCATCACTGTCGCCCATTCATCTTTATCTTCATGCCATCAGCAGACCCAAACATAGCCCTCTAACAGTCTCCAAGCCTGCTTCATTAGTACATACTAATCTGTAACCTGAAATGCATTCTTCTAGCACCATCTACAATGAATGAAGGATAAAATTACTTAATTCCAGTAAAGCCCAAGAAGTTTGGCAAATTTAAGTGCTCAATAGCCCTTCCCTTGTGTTTTTCTCAATTCAGTCTTACCCTTTACACCTTTATAATTGAGCATATCAGAACTGAGATGTGATGAAAACATTGATAATACGTAAGGAATATTCACCATGTTCAGCGTTTGAGTTGGATCTATAGCTGTTGTCTTCTTGGTAAGCATTTAGCAAACACTCAATCTCTTCAGTTTGAAGATCACCAAAATTCCTGGTAATCTTATGACTGTGAATCAGAACAAGCGATCAACATGCATTTGGAAAGCTGTGATCATAGACATAAGGGAGGGGAGTACTCTGTCTTTTGGGTGACTCTTAACTGAACTCTGAGGACAGAGATTAAATTGTGGTCAATGCTTGAGTCAATACTGTGACAGAAGGGCAGTCAAGGTTGTGGAATTACAAGTCTGAAATTCTTCTTTGCCACTACTGGCTATTGAAAACCACAATCTCTTTATATCTCTCATTCAGTTTATTAATCTGTGAGTGAGATAATAAAATTGCTACCTTATAAAAAGATACTGCTGGAAGGCTATAGAGAAACTTCTTACAGAAGGAAAGTGCATACTACTAGCTGTTGTGATGCGAATTCATGGTTATAATGAAATGCCACAATATTCACTCATAATATGAAAGATGGCTAAGCAAAAAAATTAAAGAATTTAATTCTAAAGAAGCTATGATTTCTTTCATCTCAATTTTTCTGTCAGTTCATATGCATAAAACAAATAGATTTCTTCTTTTTAAATAAAGATTTTATTGTCAGCATTGCATGATCATCTGCATAAATGACTTCCGCATGGTTGCCTTAAAAAAACAGAAATCTTTTCTTCAATATCATAAAGATTAAATATTTTTAAAAAGGCAAAAAGAAAGAAATGATGCTGTCTATTTTTTTCTTGGCAAATGAAATTTATAGTTGTGATTTCTCTTGGGTTATCTGAATTTAATGCATTTGTAATGTTACTGTGTACAAAGCACGTAACCATTGTCAAAGCCCCAATTCTCAGTATGCATATGTCTCACAGTCTTGCATGCATCTACAGATTAAAGAACATGAATAACTGAGAAGTGACAAAAGCTAGAAATGTAACTACACAGGAATCAACGGAAAATAATCAGACTTAAAAAGTTTCATCAGAATTTCCCAGAATGCAGGTCTTTTCATCACTTATTTTGTTCCTAGGGCTCCTTGTTTTGCCAGAACTCATATGTACTGTCCATTATTGACTCATGTAGCTTGTAAAATTAGACTGATATCTTAATCTTGAAAAGGCTTCATCAAGAAAACTTCAAGAAAAAATAGTAAGTATCCACAAAAGGCCAAGAGTCAGAAGGAAATTTTCTATGATGTACTCTTCCTAAATTACATTATTTATGTATGTTTCTTTTATACCTGTGATATCAAATGTGAACATCCAGAAAAAAATCTCTAAAATTATATATGCTTTATCAATGAGTCCCACAGCTCCAGTGAGGTGTGACTAGGTCAGAATTAGAACTGTCTCCCTTGACAATCTGTAGCCTTAAACAAATTCCCTCATTAACTTATGTACTTCTTTTACTTATTTAGACAACATATATAATACTGACTACATGCCAAATGCTGTTCCAGGTACTTGAATACATATGTAAACAGCAAAGGCAAACCCACAAAGTCCTTTGTATTACTGAACACCTGCAATTATAGCACTCTGGAGGCAGAGACAGGAAGATACTGACCTCAAAGCTAATCTGGGCTACATAGCAAAACCCTGTCACAAAGAAAAAAAATACAAAATAAAAGAATTATAAAGGCTTCTCAGTCAATAAAATGCTTACTTTATAAGTATAAGGATCTGAGTTCAGATATTGTAGAACTGTAGAACTCCTCTGAAAAGCCAGACAGGCAATGCACACCTGTAATCACAGCGCAGGGAAATGGAGACAGGAGCATCCCTGGGACTTGTTTGCCAGCAAGTCTAGATAAATCAGCAAGCTTTAAGGTCTTTTGAAAGATTCTGCCTTAAAATTTAAGATAGAGAATAAGTAGTTAAAACACTGATGTTAATCTTTAGCCTCTATATTTATCTGCTTACACAGCATATATACATATTACACACATGTGAGTACATACACACATATACACACAATGGGGGGACTAAACTACAATAAAAATAAGATAATTCTGAAAGAAAGTCAAATCTTTCCTTCATGAAGTTTGTCTGCTGGTGGAGGAAAACTTACAGATACATAGGGACTCAATATTTAAACCAGCTGAGAAATATATAGACATAGTGCTTAACATCTTCTTATGTCCCAGAAGAAACTATTCTAAATATTGTTCTGCTTCTAGGTCCTTGCAATGTTGGAGAAGGGGGTGTGAGACAAGATAGAACCTTGAACCCATGAAATATTTAAAAAAAAAAGTCTAAATGCATCAGTCTTCTTGGTATTATTTTACTTAAAAATTGCCTTTATTACTCCTTGTATATTCATTACAAAATCTGATTGACAATGAGATTAGCTACCATTCCATGAGACATGTACTTTCTTTATTCCTAGTCTTTTAACTAAGAGACAGAAGCACAAGATTCAGTAACTTGCTCATGGTCCCCAAACTGCTGGGAGCTAGGATTTGAACCAGTATTCATGTGCTTACACAGTAACAGATTAACTTTTCTTGTTTGTATTGAGTTTCTACTTGTGCTGACAAATTCCCAGTCTTCTGAACCTTATAAAGGCAAACAAATATAATACATGTTAGCCTGCCAATGATATGTTCTAAATGCAGGTTACATATCAGGTCAGATCATGGACACAGCAGAAAGTCTCTGTCTGCATCCATGTTTTGTGTGGTGAAGGGAGCCAATGACCATCAGGATGTGGGCTAATGATCTAGGGAAGATCCTGTCCTTGAAAAGATGGCTTGAGACCTGAACCTCAGCACTGAGATGGGCACTCAGCTTCGGTGGGGAACACAGGCCACACAAAACACAGCTGGTGTAATAGCAGCGTGGAAACAGCCAAGACCATCGGTGCACAGCTGAGAGGTGAGAGGTCAAGGAGTAACAACAGGCATCATAGCACTGTGACCTCATGAGAGCAGCCGAACCTCTGAACACATAGCTGATTAAGAGCTCTCAGACTAACAACTCACTAAGAGCTGATCAAGAGTGAATTGAGGAAACAACGGGCAGACAGTAGTGCAAGAATACATGCAACAGTGCAAAGGTCAACAAGACACCACCAGAAGAAGCAAGTGGTTCTATACCTTCAAGACCTGAACATATCAATGAAGAGGAAACAGAAGGAAACAACCTTAAAAGCAGCTTTATGAAACTAATAGAAGCCTTAAAAGAGAATATTAAAAAAAAAGCTCCCTTAAAGAAATAGAAGAAAAAACAAACAAAATTAGAAGAGATGAACAAAGCCCTGAAAGAAAATAAAGAAAACCAAGAAAAAGAAAACAAACAGATGAAAGAAATTTACCAGAAATTAAAAACTGAAATAGAAGCAATAAAGAAGGCACAAACCAAAATAAAGCTAGAAACAGAAAGTCTGAAAAAAAAAAAAGACCTGGAACCACAGATTCAAGTATAACCAAGAGAATCCAAGAATTGGGAGAGAGAATCTCTGGGGTGGAAGACTCAATAGTGGTAATAGATACAGCAGTTAAAGAAAACACAAAAACCAAAAAAGTCATAACACAAAAGGTCCAGGAAATTTGGGATACCATGAAAAAGTCAAACCTGAGAATAACTTGAATTGAAGAAGAGGAATACCAGCTCAAAGGCAGAGAAAATATATTCAACAAAATCAAAGGAGAAAATTTCACCAAGCTTAGGAAGGAAATGTTTATAAAGATACAGGAAGCCTACAGAACACCAAATAGACTAGATCCACATAAAAAGTCTGCTTGCCATATAATAATTAAGCTACTAAACCTACAGAACAAACAAAAATTACTAAGAGCTGCAAAGAAAAAGGCCAAATTACCTATAAAGGGAGACCTATCAGAATAACACCTGACTATTTAATGGAAACAATGAAAGCAAGAAGGTCCTGGTCAGACATTATACAGTCATTAAACGTGCATGGATGCCAACCTAGATTACTGTACTCAGTCAAACTATCAATCAATATAAATAGAGTAAACAAGATATTTCATGACATAACCAGTTTTAAACAATACTTAACCATAAATCCAGCCCTACAAAAAATCCAATAGGGAAATTTCAACTTAAGGAAACCAGAAACACCCATGTAACCACAAATAATTGATAAGCCCACATAAGAAACCCCCCAAAAGGAAATACAACCTACTAACAAAAATGACAGGAAATATTGTTCATTAGTCATTAATATCCCTTAATATCAATGGACTCAATTCACATGTGAAAATACACACCCTAGCATGAAGGATACAAAAACAGAAACCATCCATCTGCTGCATACAAGAAACACACCTCAATTTTATAGACACACACAGGCTCAGTGTAAAGGGTGGGGAAAAGACTTTTCAATCAAATGGCCCTAAGAAACAAGCTAGTGTACCCATTCTAATTTCTAACAAAATAGACTTTAAACTAAAATCAATAAAAAGAGACCAAGATGGACACTACTTATTTATCTCAGGAAAAATCCACCAAGACAAAATTTCAATTGTGAATATCTATGCCCCTAACACTATGGCACCTACATATGCAAAAGAAATGTTACTAAATCTTAAACCTCATATCAAACCTGACACACTAATAGGTGGGAGACTTCAGTATCCCTCTTTCACCCTTGGATAGGTCAAACAGACAGAAACTCAACAAAGAAATAAGGGATCTAGTGGAAATTATGATCCAAATGGACTTAGTAGATATATACCAAATCCTTCACCCAAACAAAAAGGAATATACATATTTCTCAGTACCCATAGAACTTTCTCTAAAATTGACCACATACTATGTCATAAAGCAAATATCAACAGGTACCAAAAAATGGGTATAACTCCTTGTACCATTTCAGATCACCATAGTCCAAAGTTAGAGTTCAACAACATCAAAAATCACAGAAAGCCTACCATCTCATGGAAACTAAACATCACTCAACTGAACCACCTCTGGATCAAGGAAGAAATTAAGAAAGAAATCAAAGACTTTCCAGAATTGAACAAAAAAGAATCCATGACATATCTAAACTTTTGGGATACAATCAAAGCAGACTTAAGAGGAAAATTCATAACACCAGATGCCTACATGAAAAGACTGGAGAAATCCCACACAAGAGAACTAACAGCACAGCTGAAAGCCTTAGAACAATTAGAAGCAAACTCACCTAGAAGGAGTAGATGGCAGGAAATACTTAGACTTAGAGCTGAAATCAACACAGTTGAAACAGAAAGAACAATACAAACAAAAAATATCAATGAATCAAAGAGGTGGTTCATTAAGAAAGTCAACAAGATAGATAAACCCTTATCCAAACTAATGAAAAAGCAGAGAAAGAGTATCCATATTAACAAAATCAGAAATGAAAAGGGAGACATAACAACAGACCCCCAGGAAATCCAGAGAATTATCAGGTCATACTTTGAAAATCTATACTCCACAAAAATTAAAAATCTAGAAGAAAGGGACAGCTTTCTGGACAAGGACCATTTATCAAAATTAAATCAAGACCAGATTAAAGACCTAAACAATGCTATAGCATCAAAGGAAATTGAAGCTGTCGTTAAAAGTCTCCCAATTAAAAAAGCCCAGGCCCACATGGTTTCACTGCAGAGTTCTACCAGATATTCAAAGAAGAGCTAATATCAATACTCCTCTAACTGTTCCATACAGTAGAAACTGAGGGAATATTTCCAAATTCTTTTTATGAGGCAACAATAACCCTGACACTCAAGCCACTGAAAGATGCAACAAAGAAAGAGAATTACAGACCAATTTCCCTCATGAACATTGATGCAAAAATTCTCAACAAATGTGACAAACTGAATCCAACAACATATAAAAAAAATCATTCACCACAATCAAGTGGGCTTCATCTTAGAAATGCAAGGATGGTTCAACATACAGAAAGCAGTAAATGTCATCTAGCATATAAACAAATTGAAGTAAAAAAACCACATGATCATCTCCTTAGATGCTGAAAAAGCCTTTGACAAAGTCCAACACTTCTTTATGATAAAAGTCCTGGAGAGGCTCTTCCTGTAAGCGGTCTGAGCTACCAGCTGACGGTGATGTTATTGTTCCCAGGTGACCTGCGAAGATGGTTCGTTACTCTCTTGACCCAGAAAACCCTACAAAGTCATGCAAATCAAGAGGATCAAATCTTCGGGTTCACTTTAAGAACACCCGTGAAACTGCCCAAGCCATCAAGGGTATGCATATCTGAAAAGCCACCAAATATCTGAAAGATGTCACTTTAAAGAAGCAATGTGTGCCATTCCGGCGGTATAATGGTGGAGTTGGTAGGTGCGCCCCGGCTAAACAGTGGGGCTGGACACAGGGTCGGTGGCCAAAAAAGAGTGCTGAATTTTTGCTGCACATGCTTAAAAATGCCGAGAGTAATGCTGAACTTAAGGGTTTAGATGTGGATTCTCTAGTCATTGAACACATCCAGGTGAACAAAGCACCCAAGATGCGAAGGCGGACTTACAGAGCTCATGGCCGGATTAACCCCTACATGAGTTCCCCCTGCCACATTGAGATGATCCTCACTGAAAAGGAACAGATTGTTCCAAAGCCAGAAGAGGAGGTTGCACAGAAGAAGAAGATATCCCAGAAGAAACTGAAGAAACAAAAACTTATGGCACGAGAATAAATTCAGCATAAAATAAATGCAGATAAAAGTAAAGGTCTTTTGGTCATCTGTTAAAAAAAAAAAAAAAAAAAAGTCCTGGAGAGATCAGGAATACAGGAAAAATCCATAAATTAATACTAAAGGCGATTTACAAAAGGCCAACAGCCAACATCAAACTAAATGGAGAAAAACTCAAAGCAATCCCACTAAAATCAGGAACTAGACAAGGCTGGCCCCTCTCCCCTTACCTATTCAACATAGTTTTTGAAGTTTTAGCTAACGCAATAAAAGAACGAAAGGAGATTAAAAGGATACAAATTGGAAAAGAAGAAGTGAAACTATCTCTATTTGCCAGTGATATGAGTGTATACATAAGTGGTCCACAGAATTCTACCAGAGAACTTCTACAGCTGATAAACACCTTCAGCAATGTATCAGGATACAAGATTAACTCAAAGAAATCTGTAGACCTCCTATACACTAAAGATAAAAGGGCTGAAAAAGAAATAAGGAAATACCACTTTTTATAATAGTTGCAAATAGCATTAAATACCTCAGTGTAACTATAACAAAAGAAGTATCAGATCTATTTGACAAACACTTTAAATCTCTGAAGAAAGAAATTGAAGAGGATATCAGAAAATGGAAAGATCTCACATGTTCCTGGATAGGTAGGATCAAAATAGTGAAAATGGCAATCTTACCGAAAGCCATCTACAGATCAAAGCAATTTCCATCAAAATTTCAACACAGTTTTTTACAGACCTTGAAAGAAAAATACTCAATTTCATTTGGAATAACAGGAAAGCCAGGATTGCCAAAACAAGTTTGCTCAACAAAAGAACTTCAGGAGGCTTCACCATCCCCAAACAAGACTTCAGTGATCTTGTTTTTGTTTTTTTTTTTTTTCCATATGTAGTTGAGCATTGTTCTTTTGAGGTGTAAGGAATTGTGTTAGGATTTTAATGGGGATCACACTGAGTCTGTAGATTGCTTTTGGTAAGATTGCCATTTTTACTATGTTGATCCTACCTATCCAGGAACATGAGAGGTCTTTCCATTTTCTGATATCCTCTTCAATTTCTTTCTTCAGTGATTTAAAATTCTTGTCATACAGGTCTTTCACATCTTTGGTTAGAGAATTCACAACCCCTGCATAGCTAGGTATCAAGAAGGAACCTAGGAGAGACATCATGGGATTCCTGCTCACCCTCAACCTGCCCCCCATACCCACACCAAGGATAAACAGATAAGATCTCCTGAGTAAATTGAGGTCATGGGGAGGGGACAAGAAGTGGGAAGAGAACATGAGGGAATGGGATGGCTGAGTTTGGGGAGGGACAGAGAGAAAAACAATAAAACAGATAGGTACCTTCATAGAGGGAGCCATTGAAAGGTTAGAGAGAACTCTGATGCTAGGGAGATACCCAAGAACCCACAAAGATGACTTTACTCAGCTTTGGTACAAGGGGAGGGGCTTGGTCCTATCTCAACTGGATATGCCAGACTGTATTGACTCACCCTGGGAGTCTTTACCCTTTCTGAGGAATAGATAAGGAGATGGGATGGGGGTGGGGAAAAGCTGGGAGAGAATTTGGAAGACAGGAGGGAGGGGTAACAGTGGTGGGTAAGTTAAAAAATTTAATTAAAAAGTACAAAAATGTTCTTTTGGCTGCTTTAATTGGGTGAAAAGCTTCAATACAGAGTGAAATAAACAGAATTGGCTGAAAGAAAAGCATAAAATGTTCATCTGGGATGGTGTCTGATGTGATTATGTCAATTACAAGTCATAGAAATAAAGAATTGGTGAAAGACATTAAGACTCAGGCTGGAAAATCATAGTTTTAATCTTTGACTCTTCTGAAGCACTTTTGTTTAATCACATCTTTTTTTTTTTTTCTAGGCACACATAAGATTATTAGAGGAGAATGCCCTAATCTTCAGATTGTTCATATTTTATCTTTAAATTCCCTCAGGAATAAATAGAATGACTTTTTCAATGTTCTTCTTTTCAAGCTAGAATATTGTGATAAAGACCTGTCACTGTGGAAAAGGTAGAGGTTCATAGGTTTGGGAAGATATATACAGGCTATTTAGTTTGATGGTAATGTCAATAGGTAATAGAATAACAAACAAAGAGGAAATATTAAAACACCCCAGGAAACGATCATTTCTGCACATTGCTTTTTAAGGTTTCTAATTTTTAAATTGTCTGGAAGGTAAAGTTGTCATTTAATTTGTTAAAACTTTCTTGTATTGGACAGATGAATTTCAGTTCAACAACAGCTCTATGCAACATTTAGATGGGCATATACACAATTACAGCATCACAGTCCAGGACCCTGAAAAATAAGGAAACACTAAATATACTTAAGTTGAGCTGTCCTTTTTTACATCATAGATCTTAGTTATCTCATGATAAATAGCTTTCGTAGTTTTTATTTTTGGCAAATTGCACATCAGAACCACACAGCATACAAACCTTTTCTTTAGAAAGAAGCCAGTTCAGAAGGTTAGAAATTTGCTTAAAATCCTTAACCATATTTCATGACCCAGGTGTGACCAACCCACATTCAGTGGTTGGGATCACTGTTACCTAGCACACTGTAGTTACCAATAGACTGAGTTCTAGATTAAGGTATTTCAGGACCTGGGACTCAGGCTTGCAAGTTATTGAAGATCTGAAAATACGTGCAGAAATTCATAGACTCAGCCTTCAATTGTCACTGGCCTTCATAAGTCAAAAAAAAAAACTTTCTATCTTTTCCTTGTGAATAGATCTCTCATTTTCCATGTGTTGAATTTTCCTTTGAAATACTAATTATCACCTATGGTTGTGAGCTCAGTACTGCTAAGGTCTACCAATGTAATATTTATTTTATATTATGATATATTTGACTTTTAAAATATCTCCTGAATAATAAAATAATCTATAAAATTCCTACACTTCTCTGAGATAAAAATTTCATCACTCAGATCCTAGGTATAAAGTCTGTGGAATTGAGGCAAATGTACACACTCCTGTAAACATCTTTCAGCTGAAATGTAAAAAGAATTTATTAAGTTCAGATTCAATTTCTACTCCCTCCCATAGGCAGATATTCTGGTTTCCATCACCAACATTATGTTTATCTGTTTGAATTCTATACTAAAGGAGTAATACTATATTCTCTATGTGTCCTGGCTTCCGTTTCTTAATGCTTTGTAATTCTTAGTAAATATTTCACTTTTATTACTGTATTTCTGTTACATGACTATATCACAATTTACTTATCCATTTTAATTTCCCTTTTTGGGATGTAATGGATAGAGCTAATATGAACTTCCTTATATGGGTGATTTCTGTGGGGATGTATGTGTGGGTACTCTCGTGTAGGTGGTCATAGACCTTGTGCCTCAGAGGAGCTGTATGCTACACTTTATGAGAACCTCCCAGACTTTGCTAACATGCTTCTTCACCAGCAGCAATGCAATGGATCCTGTTCTTACCAGTGCTGCCACCGCTCACTGTTTTTATATCAACGCTCTTGCATGAAGCTAAGCGGAGAATTGTTTCCGAACAAATCGGCTTTTAGCTATGGTCTGTTCTAAAAAACACCTTTGAGATGTGTTTGTCAATCATTTGTGTATTTTTGAGGAAGTATCTATGCAAATCTTTACTCAAAATTTTTTTTTTCTACAACAAGGCACATATACTCCTTTTCTCATTAGAGAAGATTTTTATGACCATTTCCACTGGAAGGAAGAGACTTGTATAAATAAGTTTGACCTACTTATGAAAAGGCCAGGAGCAAAGCTTCACACCGTTTATAGGATTACTAAGGATCCATCTGAACATTTTCAGTGCTTTGTTTTGATAATTTTGAATGACTTTGACTTTTGCTTATTGATTTGTAGAGTTTAAAATTGACAGTTTTTTATATCCCAGTGCATATTACCTTCTGCTATATGGAAACTTAAATTTTGATATGCTCTGATTTGTAAAGTTTCTTCTTTTGCTTTTGGAAAGATGTCCTTCCTGAAGCAAATCTTTGCCGAGGTTGAAAGGATGCTGACCCGTGTTTGCTTACAGATATGTTCGAATTTAGCTCTAGCTAATATTAGCTTCTCATAAGATGAAGCAGGAATCAAAATTTAACTTTTCATTGTATAACAAGATTTAGCAATTTGGTAAAAAGATGAATATACACATATATTTATAAAATATTGACTCATTTCTGAGCCTTTCTGTTCTCTTTTTTCTTTTCTTTGTTCTTACTCTTTTAAATTTATTACCATTTTAGTTATTTTGTCTTTACAGATGTCTTCATGATTAATAGTGTGAATCTCACAGCTTTGTTCTTTAAGGTACTCTAAAATACTTTAGGACCTTTGATTTTTTTAATATAAATTTTGAATCAATTTGCCAAGTTCTATTTTTTTTTAAAAGGCCCACCTAGTACTTACTGTTTTGCTCAGAATTGCACTGAATCTGTGGATAACTTTTGAAGAAACAATATATCTTAATGCTAATCCATGATCATGGCATATTTCTTCATTTATTTAGATGTTCACATCTGCATATTCTATTAGTTATCACAGTAATAGTCTACAATTTATAGTGTGCACACATTTTGTATCTTTTACTAATCTCATTCTTGCTGGGTGGTGTGGCACACACCTTTAATTCCCACACTTGGGAGGAAGAGGCAGGCAGATCTCTGAGTCTGAGGCCAGTCTAGTGTACAAAGTAAGTTCCATCCCAGCCAGGACTACACAAAAAAAACCTTGTCTTTGGAAAAAAGAATTCTTATACATTCTAATCTAAAATATCATGTTACAGTGTGTGCTGCCACTGTATAGATAAATGATTGGTTTTTTCATATTGCCTTTGCATCTGGGGACTTGTTTCAGGAGCTATTTTATACATTTCTTGGAATTTGCTAAAAAATAGAGTTATCTGTAGATACATTTACATTTAGAACTTTTCCATTTTATTTTTTCTTGCATTACCTTTGTAGCACATATGGACTTGATTTCTTTCTCCTGACATATTATTTGGCTGTATTCACTACTGTAGTATACACAGGGATGGGGAACATTAGCATCCATGTCTGTTCTTGCTGTCTGTGTCTAAAATCTGCTCTACCCTCAGATTCTCTCTGAATGCTGTGTTTGATATTTAGCAGCGTATCTACAATGTACCAAAGTGTGCATGTGTGTGTGTGCATGCATGTACGTGACTCATTAGAAAAGTATTTTCTTCAGACTTATTTATTGATGAGTTAGTGTTTTCATATATTTGGGGACATTTGGATTAATATTCCTTCAAGTGTATTTTTGGTTCTTTCTCTCTTTCATCTGAATTCTCTATAACATATAATTTTTGGTAATCTGAAAGCAAGTTTATAGATCAGGTCTTGTCTTCAGTCTACTGTTACACCTAGTAAGTGGGGATGAAACTGTCTCCTTTATACACCTAAATTTCTATGTAGTTCTTTTGTTTTTAGTGGAGAAGATAGACTTTATTACAGACTGTGGTACAGAAAATAGGATTTCACAGAGCAGAGCCCTCCTGAGATCAAATACTGCTCAGATTTACATTAGAAAAAAAGATTTTATGCGTTCCTCGAAATTTCTGGGGCAGCTTGCTGTGGGACGGTTTTTCTAGGTGATTGACAAACCCAGTTAAATTAATTCTTAAGGAAAGGGACAAGTGTACATTATATTTTAATGATTGGAGAAGACTGGAATGTTCCTTTTTTGAAGTTTTATTCCTCTTCTGATATCCCTTGTTTCTCAGTATCATTTTTCCTTTATATCACTAAATACATGTGCAGTAACTGTGTAAACGCTTTTGTGTGCTAATTCCCCAAAGTGTGACATCTCATTAATTATTTCTGTTTATTACACTTTACCTTAGAATTTTCATCACATTTTGTTTTTCATATGCCTTTTTCATTGATTATACTTGACATTGTGCATGACATATTTATAATGTGCCAGACTGTTTTCTGATATATGTCTTTACCTGACATCAATAGACTTTGAATTCTGTTCCTGTAGAGAGTCAGATTATTGGCTGATTGTTTTGATATTCTAGAAGAAGGCCTTTTATTTTGTTAGGACAGGTCTGTCTCTTATACACTTGTTCATAGCATGCCTTTTTAGTCTTAGCCACTAGGGAGATGGGATGATTGGGTTTATACTTGGTTCAGATGCCTGTCACTGTACTGGATATGACTGCCATAACCCATTCTGGTTCAGCACTTGTGCCCAGAAGTTTTGTCTGTAACAAGAACATCACTCCACTTTTGTCTTATTTGTATAATCCTACAAAATAGTGTCCTTAGCAATTAGAAAAATGCAAGTTAAAATTCTTTGAGATTTCAATTTCCTTTAATCAGAATGGCCAAGGTCAAAAAACAAATAACCAACCAACCAACTAACCAACAAAAACCCAGGTGACAAAGTGCTAGAGAGGGTTCAGGGAAAGGGGAGCCCTCCTTCATTGCTGGGTTCTCACACTTGTGCATTATTATAGAAATCAGAGTGGAGAAATCCCAAAGAGCTTAAAGTAGGTATAGCATATGACCTATACCACTCCTTGGCATATGTCAAATGACTTGATAACCTACTTACTCCGCAGATAATTGCTCATCCATGTACATTGCTGCTCTATGCACAACAGGTAGAAAATGGAGACAACCTAAATGTCCTTCAACTGATGACTAAAAAGCAAAAATATAATAAATATACATAGAGAAATACCATTTATCTGTCAAGAAAAATGATATCAAGAAATTTGCAGGTAATGAATGGGATTAGAGTAGAATATTAAATGAAGAAACCCAGATTCAAAAAGACAAATGTTGCACGTTCTCTCCTATTTGTGGATCCTCTTTGAATCTTTAGTTGTAAGCATATAACTTGGAGTGACTACAGAAACCAAGTTAAATCAAAAGAGACTCTAGGAGAAAGAATTCTAGAGGGGATAGAGTAGGTCACAGATGTTTTAATGAAGAAATGAGAATAAATGTGTGTGTGTCTCTTACTGGAGAGCAGTAGAATGGGAATACACACATAGAGAGAGGAACAGGATAAATAATACTAAACATATTACCACATGCCATAGATAAATATTAATTTATGTTTACATATGACACATATATAATACATATGACTTTACACGCACACACAAATATATTTGAGTGAAGTTATACTACTTGGCATAATAATGCTTCCCTTAAGAACTATAGACCATCTAACAAAATCCCTAGTGCCAGGTATGGGAAATATCTCTTTGAGTTGTTGGTCAGGGCAATGAAAGACACTCCCCAAACAATATAGTCTACTGCTATTGTCTCTGGTTTCTTTTTAAAACCTAAAGGTAAGACCCTGTTGTTTAAGAAATCAGATACTTTGAACAAAAGACTTAGAGGAATTGAGTTGAAACTGACCCAAAACCCTTCTCTCCGAGGACTAGATCTTGTAGTAACTGACTGTGCCATCCATGCTATCTAGGAAGAAAGGAACCAATAGTCTTAGCCTAATGTAAAGCTCATGAAAAACAATGTCAAGTCTAACAAAGTATACAAGGATTCAATAGTGGCACTTTTGTCTTGGGCATAACCAACAGCTATCTAATTGGTCTTACTGAAAACGGGGGAATTTGTGCCTAGTACTGTAAACTTAGTCAAATACCAGTGGTTGGTAAAGTAACAGACCCTTGTGGATAACCCACTGTTGCCCTTTCCCACAGAGGGATAATTTCTAACTCTACTCTAAAAACTCATTTTTTTTTTATATACACAGACAAAGGTATCTTTATTCTTCATCAAAGAAGGGTCTTTTCCCAGCATATAAAGATGATTACAAAAACTCATAACTGATCAAAATACAGAGAACAATCTTTCAAAACTAAGTAACACATAAAGCACTATGCCATCCAGCACCATTGTCACGCTATTAAATTACATTTCATGGAATATTTCAGTTTAAGAAACCATGGCTCCCAGTGTAGATCTCATGTGATGTAATAATGGGGATGTAGGTGATATGAAGGAAGATTGAGCCTTGTATGGTCCCTCTGGCCTGGTTTTTATTTGTCCTTCCATATTTTACATCGTATCATCCTATACATCATTAAGTGTCACCTCAAGGTACTTAACTAGAATCTGAGCCCCTTCAAACTCAGTATCACAAGGTTCAAATGCTGCTTTCAAAAAGACAGAAATAGCTAATGTGGGATATGTAAGGTGGAAGAATAGATTACAAGAAGAGTTCATCATATTGTGGTATAAGGATGCTGACATGGGTGCATTGTGAGCTTAAAGCCACACTGAACTATATAGGAAGATCACCCATCTCATCAAAAAAAAAAGTCTTGGTAAATTCAAAAATATCTCATACAGTGTATATGTGATTTATAACTATCAATTAAGACATGAATTAATTACAACAACGATTGTGAAAACTCATCCAATCACCTGTAAATTAGACAACACATTTCTGAGTGTTTATGAGTAAAGAAATAAATTAAATGTTGTATTAAGAATTTCTGGCCCAGTTTAGCACTATGGTCCAGACCCATCCACAGGAGCTTAGCCTCCCAAAAAGATGCAGAAAGTTATATTAATTGCATGCTGTTCTGTATATGGCTCAGGCTTATTGCTGGCTAGCTCTCTCATCTTAATTCAACCCATTTCCATTAATCTGTCTTGCCATGTGGCCTGTGGCTTACCTATTTCTTTACAACTTGCTTCTTGGGTAGCTGGATCGAGTTTCCCTTGATTCCACCTTCCTTCCCCTTTATCTATGCTTCTAAGATGCATGGCCACAGGTCCAAAATGGTCCCTTTATTAACTAATGATATTCACAGAATACAGAAAGAAATTCCACATCAATATGTGTAGAAATATGTTTTATAAATTCTCTCTGACCCCCATAATAATCCAACTTCTTTGATTTTTATGACTGTACTAATCAAAATAGTGATTCTGAAAAACCATGTTCAAATAATTCTCATATTTTTTCTCAGTTTTTCCACATGGCATGCATGCATGTGTGTGTGCATATTCATATTTGTGTAGGTGCATATAAATATACAATATTTAGGTTGATTCTGGGTGTCTTTCTCAATCACTCTCTACCTGATGTATTGAAGGAGACTATTCTCACTTGAACCCAGAGCTTGGTAATTGAAATGATCTAGTTAGCTTGTTTCAAGAATCTCTTACCTTTACTGTCTGCACAGTGAAATTATGAGTGGATTTCCATACCCATTTAGCATTTAAATGTTTGTACTTCTTTCAACAGCCACTTATTTTCTGTAGACATTTATCTGGGGCTGAATTTCCTCCATCCACATTTGTCTGTGAACTGGTGTTGTTATTGTGCAGATTATTTTTAGGTGACCATATTGTTGAGCTTTCATGAGTGCTACTTATATGCCATATATAAAATACATTTTCTCACAACAGATATCCTAGTCTTCTGGCTATTACAATTTTTCCATGGTGTTTTCTGGGCCATGGCTATAAGTGTCTGGGATTGGGAATTCCACAGCCAAAGAATCACTCCCTGATTTCGATAGGTTCCTGTGGTGGTTTCTGGAGCTCTCTGGCTTACAGGTGGATTACTGTATTTCTGCCTATGATCATATAGCTCACTGACTGCATATTTCTTGTTTCTGTGCCTAGAATTCCCCCTACGTATACAGTGACAATGATTGGAACTCTCTGTAATCTGCCATGACTTCATTTTTACTTGCTTGCATTCACAAAGACCCTCTTTCTAAATAAGGTTATATTCACAGCCATCACAGTTAGGGTTTATACAACTCTTGGGAGAAGTAAATCCAATCCATGAAAATGAGTGTGCCAAATATCCATCTCTGTCTCCATGATGCACTAGCTCTATAGCTTCCAGTTGGATTCAGCAAATGTGGATGAATCCCTGAGAAGAGTAAAGTCAAGAGCTTATCTATCTGATCCCAATGCTTGATGCCTGTGCCTTGACAGAAGGGTCACATGGCTGCCTGATTTATTTTACCATCTTGTTCCTGATTGCAATAAACTTGATCCTGTTGCTCTTTGGAGAAAGAATTGAGGATAGCATGGTTTCAGTTCTGTCCTCAAATCTATGCTACACACTCTCTTGTAATCAATTCTTTTACTAACCACCTAGTTCTGTCTTAATTTATGTGTGTCACCTGTCTCCTGTGGGATCCTGACATTTACTGATCATCAGTTAGACTTCAGTTATTCTAAACAATGATTGGAAAAAGTGTTTGTAGTTCACTTTTAAAGTACCAACACCTAAAGCAAAAAGAAATCATTTAAAGAGAATTTTTAGGTACAATATTACACTACTCTTAAATACATAAATAGATTAATTACAACTAATGCTACAGAAATATTACCACAAATATTAATTGAAAGTTTTCTTCTTTCCCTTTTGTTTTTATCTGTTTCTCAGATCTACATTTCGAAACTTGCTTTCCTTCGCTATTACTATGCATATATCCAACTTTCCCCTGATACCCAGCTTGCTGCTAAGATCCTTTGCTGGCTGTCCACTAAACCTGCAAGTTCATTTTAGAACACAGGATGCATTGAGGAAGTACAGAGGAAGTGCCGCCCTTTTGGCAGATGTCCTCTGGTCTAGCGATGTTCAAAATGCTATGTGCCCCTGTGGTCTAGCGATGTTCAAAATGCTATGTGCCCCTGTGGTCCGAAGGTGGATAATTCTGACATGCAGATGTCAATTTATATTGGTCTGAAGTCAATGCAATAATTCACAATAAACTCATGGACTTTTTACACCTACTTGTCAATCTTTTCTCTTACCTTTATAAATGGACAAAAATTTCATATATGAAAAGTAGCCTTGCTGTCTCTGCTCTTACCTTATGTCTTTAAGAATATAGGCTTTACTTAGCTAAAAGTACTACCAAGAGGTGGATGAGGTTATAAGGTTATAGATCAGTGGGGTCATTGTTTCTGCCCTATTGTCAATATTTACATCAGATTTCAGTATTAGAATCTAGATACTTTTTAAATTCTCCCATTTCCCCTCACCCCCAATTTACCCAGGAGATCTCATCTATATTTCCTTCCCAGGGAAATCTGTGCATTCCTCTTTGGGTCCTCCTTGTTACTTAGGTTCTCTGGGAGCTGTGGATTATAGCCTGGTTATCCTTTACTTTATAGCTAATACTCGCTTGAGTGAGTACATACCATGATTGTCCAGAAACTAGATACATTTACATGTATTTGTTTTGATTGTTTTATTCCAGAGAACAAACAAGGATTATACAATATTTTGGTTAGCAGAAAAATCATGGAATTTCAGAGCTGAATAAAACCTTTGACTGTTAAAAATGATAATGATTTTTACAATAAAAATGAAGGTCTGAAGAGGAAAGTGCTTTATTCTAGGTGCAGGTGTTAGCCACTTAGCAGGAACATATTCTGGGTCCATAGAAGCCACTTCAGGTCCCTAGAAGAAGAATATAAAGCAGGACACTCACATCAGAAACTAACCCTTCCCACGGTGACAGGGTTGTCCTCTGAGGCTGTTCAAATGATATCCTATAATATTTCCTGAAATTTGATCTATTTTTAGCATCACCATCATTACACAGCTTGCAGGGAAAATGTGAGAATGGGATGTGTGTAAACAGACGGGCTCCTCAGTGTTCAGCAGAGAATATGCTGATTCTATTACAAAGGAAGTGAATTGGGCAACAGAATGGCAATCATAAGTGATGCTGGAATGCTAATGCAATGCCTGTGCAGTTTGTACATTATAAGAACCATAGCTCCAGCTAATCAACCAGCTAATTGTTTATAACAGGTTCTGAGGGTATTTAATTTGTCTATCATTATACCAACCCACAAACAAGGGCAGTACTTACGAATGGCTCTAATTTTACCTTCATACTTATTAATTTTTATAAGCAACTTTATGTATTTCTTTCTGCTTCATCATTATCTCAAGTATTAATTTAGGTCAAAACACTTTAGAGAAACACACATAGTTATGTAAATACCACTTTTAGAGCTTATGCTATTTACAGAGGTCTCATTCATCCATGAATGCTGTATCCCAACACTCTAGTGGATGCCTCAGACTTCAGCCAGAATTCTACCCTGTATGGACTACAGTGCCCTCCCATACATACACTTCACAAATAAAGCTTAATGTGTCACTCATGCAAGAGACTGACAATTATAAAAATATGTCATAAACATCAAGGGAATATTTTCGTTCTCTGTGCCTTTCTTCTTACTCCCTTTGCCTGCTTCCTAGACACAGTAAGATATATTCTTTCAAGTCATGTCCCAGTGACCTACTTCCTATAACAAGGCTTCACCTCCTAACAACTCATTCAGCTACAGGTTCTTTAATGGATCATCTCATTGATGACATCAGCACTATCATGAGCCAATCATTTCTCAATAATACCACAAGCAGGGACCTGTGCTTTCAACACATGAGCTGTTGGAGGTCTACTGCATTTATAAGCCATAATAATATCTAATTACACCAGAATTAGATTATTTGAGGAAAAAACTAATATGTCAATGCATAAAGAAAAATGTGTTAAAAATATTACTGTCTAAATATTATACAGATAATTTTTCATGACAAGACTCAAAAGCCTTTGCAAAGATTTCTCTGTGTAAAATTTTATTAGCTGATTAATATTCTCCATAAATAAATTTCATCACAGACATGTGCTTAGCCTCCTGACTTGACCATATTGCTTGTATCTTTTAGGAGTTAATGCTTCTAAGATTCTATCAAGTTGTACTTTTAAAAAGAACTTGGAAAACCTGGTTCAATTCATATACTTTTCCTGGCACATCTGTGCCCTTCAACAGATACTTGATGAATGAATGAGAACTGTTTGGAGTAAGTGAGAGCTATGCTATTTTCATCCATTACATTTTTGAGTTACACAGGCTCCACTCTTGGCTTTTTACACAAGCTGTGATGAACATCATCTGCTTCTTCCTCCAGATGCCTTTTCATCCTTCTCGGCTGTGTGTGTACCCAGGAGATGGAAGCCGTATCAAGGAATCCATTTCCCCCAGCTATGGTGACCTTCAACCATGACCAGATCCTGGCAGAGATGGAGAACACCATAATCTCTGCTGCTTCCTCCCAGGTGATTTTTTTTTTTTTTTTTGCCCAGTGGTACATCTCTTTCCAACTGGTCCTCTCCATTCATGAGTGAGCCAAAGTGCAGGAGCTGGCACTCCCTCATTCCTCCAGGTCAAGGGTTGGCAACAGCTCTTACATCTACCAGCCCTGGACAACTGTCCCATCTCTTACTGGTCACCATTTTACAAAAGCCCCCTTTGGTAGCTGTTTCTCAAGTCCTCAGCTTAAGTGAGTCATCTGCTTCCTGCTAGGACTTTGATATGTGAGAGCTCTAAGCAGTTGTATTTATGCATTTATGCTACATTTCATATTTTATGTGAAAATAAAAATGAGGAAAAGTCATCACTTCACAAATGGTTGTGTTGTGTTGTCCAAAAGACAAGAACTGAAGAAAACTATAAAAAATATTTAAAGTGTCTGTTTCAGTATCCTAGATAACCATTACTTTCTCACCTGACATAAGACATGTTATATGTCCTAAACTTTTACAAAAGACAAAGAGATAAAAGTTTCAAAAATGGCTGGTTCATTCAGCAGGAGGCACCCCATAAAAGTGGGCAGGCTCCATATCAAGGCCATCTGTGGTCACAAATGTATAAGGCCCAGTATTCAGGAGCTAACTCAGAATCAGACAGGGCTGCTATGCATTAAGTAAAAGGCAGAACATTCTCAGATATCTAACACCTTGCCAAAGAATCACGTAAATGAATCAAAAACACTTATTTTACTGACTTTAAATTCTGCTAAGATTATAAATAACTCTATTCTCATACTGCCTTTTCCCAGCAAAATGTAGAAATGAAGCGATAACTTCTGAACATTTCTGGTATTTTCAGTAGAATGTACACGAACATTTTGTTCAACAGGTGCAAAACAATTTCAGAAATACTGAAACAGGAGAAGGCTTTTATTGCAAAGTTAAGAGAGGGGACTTAGTACAAATGAAATGCAGGTGTTGCTACTGTGAGCCACTACCACCCCACACAAGACCTTCCAGCCATGTTTAATTTAGAAACTGTTTTTAAAAAAATAAGTGGTAAAGATAGAAGAAGCTAAAGATCCCAGCATTGATTTCCAAATCACTTCTCTAGTGCATCCATTTTTTTTCTGTATGTTTTTGGTACAAATATTATGAAGAATTATATAAACAACTGATTATAAATGAAAAACTTCTTTGTTTTAAAATGCTTTTTGTTTTACATTTTTTGCATAACAATATTAAAATTAATGATAAATGTTCAAACTCCAATTCTGGTTTTCCAAAGCCATACTTTGCTTAGCCTCACCTTGTACCTTGCTCCATTAGATAAGATGTCCCTGACAGCCATATTAGTACTTTGTTGTATTTTTAAGATGGTGTCTTTCCATATAGCCCAGATGGGCTTTCCTTCATCACTGGGTCTCTCAACCCTAAACACTTAAAACCCTAATGAGGAAGTGAAAAAGACATTATGAATTGTGTGACTCCATGAGCTTCAACTACCTCAACTTCTCCTTGGAAAATGCACTGAGCACTACCCACCTCCCAAGGCCATGGTGACTAGATACATGGTGAGAACTGTCAAAGTGTAGTTCAATGATCCTTTGTTCCTTAACTGCTTTGTTCATCCAAAGGCTTCAAGCCCCAGGAGAACAGAGAGCTTGCTATTCTACATTTAATATACAATCTTGGGTTCGAGTGATGTTTGCATAGCAGGTGTTCAGCAACTAGTTATTAAGTGAATGGCTGCATGGACTCAAACAAGCAACAAATGCGAGGCAATCAGGGAGAGAAAAGAATTACCATGGTAGGAAAAACTAGAATTCACTGCTGTTCTGGGAAGCTACTTTCTCAAAAAGCTGGTCTTAAAAACAATGTTTTCCACTAGATTCTACTATTTGCTTCCAACATAAAGAGCCAGAAATAATTTTGTTTTCATTGGTAGGTCTGGAATATGGCCTAATGAAACCTACATAGCCCCCAGGGGTCCCTATGGGGCTCCACAAGAGCTCCAAATGGGGCTTGCTTGTAAAATCAAAAGCACAAGGTCTCCAAGAGGAATAGAATGGCTTGATGACAAGACAAAAGCCAGCCAACACAATGAAGTAGCTTAACCATTTTTCTCTTTTAAGCACTGATTTTGGGCAGAGAGCAAGATCCTGTGCTGGAATTTCTCACTGAGGGGCTTACTATGAAGACAATGTTCCCTTTCTGACCTGGAGCTCAGAGGGACCACTCCAGAATGATGCGACTATTCAAGTTCAAGCTTACAGTTTTTCCAATTGAATCAGCTTCTTTATATATGGATTTCCTCCCAAGTCTCATGTTCAATGTGACATTTGGTTTATCACACACTGTTCTCAGAACTAAGAAAAAAAAATCTCACTGTCTTTGGAGGGCTGAACAGCACATCTGTTTATATATAAATCTGCTATATAAGTCCAACGTTCAAAGCAGGTGACAACGCTCAAAGCAAAAAAAAAAATATTTGAAAACATTAATTTGGGGAAATAATAGGGGATTTATAAAGCCCATCCTGAAGATACCTGACCAAAAGTTCAATGCATGATCATTTTACGTTCTTTATGATATCGTGAACATTTACTTCCCATCACACATGAACAAATCATGGCACAATATCATCTTTCCTTTATAGCCTAATAAATTTAATGTTTTGAAATTAGATCTCCAATTTACTGAGCGATAAATCACCTTATCACTTGATAGAGGAATGCCAGGTGAGAAAAACTGGTACTATTTTGAGAATAGAAAGAAATTTATTGCAAAAGTATCTAGGCAATTAAAGCACATTAAGGTAGATTGTTGCCTCTAAGACCACAGGGTGAGATATAGGCATTGAAGGAAAGAGGGGGGCTTGAGAAAGGTGAACAGGTGGCAGCTAATGATTGGGGGTGTGTGAAATATAGGATTCACTTCAGCCCACATAATCTTTGTGTGGAATGAGGATCAGCCCAATGACAATGACAAGAAATGAGTATCAGAGGTTTTCTTGCCTTAACTTCTGATGCTTCCTTCCATGTGCAGAAACAATCTGGATGGTTACATTCTGCTACAGGGGATTGGACAAACCTCCATGCCAGCTTGACACAAACCCAGACACACACTATGGGAGAGGGAATTGCAGCTGAGAACTGTTCCTACTGGATTGGCCTGTGGTCATGTCTGTGGGATATTTTCTTGATTAATGACTCATGTGGAAGAGTCCAGTGTATCATGGGCAATACTCCTGCTGGAAACCTCCCAAAGGTCCAGGTGTTAAAAGACTTAGTTGTAAACATGTAATGCTATTAGGAGGTAGTGGAGCTTTAGGAAGATGAGACAAAAAAGAATAAATTGGTGACATTGGAGCCATGTCTTTGAAGAGGATATAGATCATTCCCTGCCCCCAGCTTCCCTCCTTCCCTCCCTTCTCTGCTTCTACTAGGTAGAAAGGCCTCTTCTACTGTGTGTTCTTAGCATGATGTTCTGTGTCAGCACCAGCCCAAAGAATAGGAACCAAACAACTATGAACTTAATCCTTTGAATCCGAAAGCTCAGAAAAACCCTTTCCTCTCCATAAGTTGGTTTATTTCAGGAATTTTTGCACAGCAGAGGAATCTGACACAGGTGCTTTGTTCTTTCAGATCTTTGACTCCCAGCTCCTCCTGATGGACAGCCACCTCAATCTGACACAGGGGCAGGAAGGAGATAGTGGGGATGTGTTGATCGGCTCCTTCTCTTTCCTAAGAATCCAATGCCTGAGCTGATCTTTGACCTCCTCTTCTGAAGAAGCAGCTGCCCTTCAGTAGGGAGTTCAAGCAAAAGGATGGGGTGTGGATGCGCACATTCTAAGATTCACCACGAGACAGTCTCTTTGTTGGCATGGGTACACTTTACCCTCCCTTATCCAGAGCTCAGCTGTTCCTTTAACCTCTCCTTTGACTACTATGCCTGAGTTCTCAATTATTTAGTTGCTGCAGAAAAAGTGACAGTGTTTTATTGTGTCTCCTTGCGTCTAAAATATCAAGTTTAGGGATAGTAACCTGTCCAAAGTAACACAGCAGAAAGAGAAGAAAATGAGTTTACTTTTCATTCTGGACTTATCACAGGTCTTACAAATTAATGGCTCAACTCACAATACTGTCTCCACTTCAGACCTAAACACTGGTTCCCAAGAAGGCCCATCTTTATTTTTTATTTGGTTACAACTTGCTGGTTCCGACGACTTCCTCCTAAGGCTTAGAGATGAATAGAATCTGGCTGAACCCAGGGCAGGACTCATCTTGCTGTTTATATAGTATAAACAACTGTAAAGAGAGAACAGCTGAAGATCTGGGGTAGACTGCTCTGTAGGTAAAAGGTTTGCTACTCAAGCATTAGGACCTGAGTTCTAATACCAAGAATGTTGCTAGAAATGTTGGCTGTGGCATTGTGTACCTATGAATCAGAGAGGTAGATCCTGGGTGTGTATGTGTCACTGGCCATCCACTCTAGCCAAAACACTGAACTGCAGGTTCAGTGAGAGTCTCTACCAAAAAATAAGTCGAAGAAGTGACTGATGAAGACATTTGACAAATGTCGGCTTCTGCACATGTACAAATGGGCAAGGATACTTCTGTAAATGCACATGAGCATGTACGGCACACATGCATGCACATATGAATAAGATAATTTTTTTTTTCATGGTCTGCAGGATCCATTTTATTGAGATTTTGACCAATCATTTCTTCATACTATTTTATAAATATCTCTTTATTATATCTATATTGAAAGCCCGTATTGTACTACAGAATACTTCCTTGAATACATTATGAAGCTATGTTTTACATCAAGAAAGATTAAATTATATTGAAATAAAATAGTTATAAAATGATAAACACAGAAATGTGAACTTAAGCATTTCAAAGATTCTGTATTTCAAGTGTATTGCTAAGACGTAAAATGTGTTGTTTTGTAATGTTCACCAAATAGTTCAACTTCTAAAATCTATGTTTATTAGACGAAGCATCACAACTTTCTTCACTTTTGATTGTTTATTTGGTAAACATTATTCAAAATGTTTTAATCATAAATTTTCTTTCTTGTTTTTATATATAACTTTATTTTATTATGCTTTTGATTTAAGATTTTACATTAGTTGGTAAACTAACATTAAGCTTCAGCAGCAGCATTTGTGCTCATGACAGAAGCTTTTGAAACATGTATAGCTTCTCCCAATGCTCCTTATATCTATCCTGCTCATACAGTCAACTTGGTAGTACCTTAGCACTCTACATAAAGAAGGTGCCAGACAATGTACTTACCATCAAAATACACAGAATTATAGAAAACTTCACAGCAAATGTCCACTGTTCATAATTTGAGAATTGAAATGGGACAATGGTGCTTAGTCTAGTTTAACTTCACACTTCCATCTGTATCACAGACTCTCTCACTTTATATGCTCAGGTATTCTCATGTGTCATTGAAAATATATCAAATTGAATCTTAACATAAAATGGAAAAATTAGAAAAAAAATGTATCTGGGAGTTATAACATTTTACTATATTTTATTTGATTAGTATATCAAAAAAGAACTAAGTAGTTTTTTTTTTTATAAAAACAAAAAAAGGCTGCCAAGTTAATTCAACTATAGGTTTACAAATCTTCTTTTAAAAAATATTTTATTGAAATTTTTTTCATATACTATAGTCTAATTATGATTTTTATTCTGATTCGTCCAACTTTCTCCCCCTTTCACTCAGACACAAACGATTTTTGTCTTTCATTAGAAAACACAACAGGTAGCTTAGGAATGATAATAAATTAAGATACATAAAAAACAAACAAATCAGAATGTAACAAAATTACCAGACAGGAAAAAGAGCCACAAAAAGTACTAGAAATGCCTATAGATGCAGAAACACACACTTTTGAAAACTCAGAAATACCATAAAAAGCAAAAGCCAGAAGCCATAATACGTATGCAAAGTACCTGTAATACAGGAAAAAAACCAAAAAGCAATCAAACAAACTAAAAAAGGCCCTGATTTAACAAAGAACCTTAGAAGATGCCTTTGAATTTGTTTTCTTTTCTTTTTTTTTTTTTGAGTAAGATCATTTTAAAAATGAATATTGATGAACAGTCAGATGAAGAAAATCGGACTTGCCTGGAGTGGATGCTGAGCTGAATCACCTTGGGATTTCTTGCCCTTTTTGGGTGAGGGGATGGGGGGTGGGGCAATGGGGAGGCTGAAGGCTGACTGGGAGGGATCGGGAGAAAGGAAGGAAGGGGAAGCAAGGGGATATCTGGGTAAAAAAGGCTATTTTATAAAGAAACCTAGAAATGATAAAAAAAGAAAAAATTAAAATAACACCCTGTGTCCCATTGGGCTACCATGGATTGAAGATGGATATTAACAATAGTAGAATTGATAAACACTTATCCAAATTGACTAAAAGATGGAGAGAATATTTAAATGAATAAAATTAGAGATAAGAAGGGAGGCATTACAATGGATACTTATGAAATTCACAGAATTCACTTTAAAAAAAAAAACTGTACTCACTGAACTGGAATACTTAAAAAAAAATGGCTAAATTTCTTGATATACAAACTTAACAAAGTTAAATCAAGATCCAGATAAGCAATTTAAAAAGATGTATGACCTTTAGTGAAGTAGAAGCAGAAATTAAAAGTCAGCCAACAACAAGCAGGGTCAGATTGATTCAGCACAGATTTCTACCAGAACTTCAGAAGAATTAACTTTGATACTCTTCAAATTGTTTTCCAAATTAGAAACTGAAGAAACATTTCCTAATTCTTTTTATAAAGCCATTATTTCCCTGCTACTTAAATCACACGATGACCCCCCAAAAAGAAAATTACAGACCAATATTCCCAATGAACATAGGTGTAAAAATTCTCAATAAAATACTTGCAAAGTGAATCTAAGAGTACATCAAGAAGATCATCCACCATGATTAACTTGGCTTCATTCCAGAGATGTAGAGGTAGCTGAAGATATGTAAATTAATAAATGTAATTCACAACAAGAACATACTGAAAAGTAAATTCAACATGATCATCTCATTTGGTGAACAAAAAGTCTCCTTATGATAAAAGTCCTGGAGAGACTAGGGATACAAGAGGTGTCCCTAAGCATAATAAAAGCAACTTATAGTAAGTCCAGAGCCAATATCAACCTACTGGAGAGAAACCCAGCACTTCCACTGACATCAGGATGAAGACAATGCCCCATACCTATTTAATATAATATTTGAAACTGTAGCAATAAGACAACTGACGGAGATCAAGGGAATAGAAATGAGAAAGGAAGAAATCAAAATATCATTATTTGATGATGATGATGATGATATGATTCTATAATATAATATTCTGAAAACACCACCATGAACTTCTACAGCAGATAAGCTAGTTCAGAAAAGTAAAAAGATACAAAATTAACTCACAGAAATCAGCAGTCTTCCTTTATGAAAAATGACAGACTGAGAAAGAAAGCAGGGAGACAAACCTTTCACAATAGCTTTCAGAATATATCGTGAGTAATTCTAACCAAGCAAGTAAAAGACTTGCACAATAAAAACTTTTGGTTTTGAAAAACTAGAGAAAGACATCAGTATCTGGAAAAATCTTCCATTTTTGCATATCAATAAGATTATTATTGTAAAAATGATCATCCTACCAAAAGCAATCTAATTGATTCAATAAAATTTCAATCAAAATCAAACATAATTATTCACATACATCGAAAAAATCAATTTTATATGGAAACACACATACAAAAAACTCTGGATAGCTACAATAATTCTGAATAATAATAATTAGAAAAACCTGCAGGAGATATCATCATCCCCTACCTCAAATTTTCCTTAGAGCTACAGTAATAAAAACAAAATGGTAGTTTTGGTACAAACCCAGACTGATCAATGGAATTGAATTTAAGATCTAGACATAAATCCACACACTTGTGTATACCCAACTTTTGATAAAGAGGCCAGAAATACCCAGTGACAGGGAAAAGACAACACATTCAATAACTGGTGCTGGTTAAATTGAATGTCTGCATGTGAGGGAATGAAAAGAGATCCATATCTATCACCCTGCACAGAATTCAACTTCAAATGTATCAAGGACCTCAATAGAATCCCAGATACCCTAAATCTGATAGAAAAGCATGTCAGGAATGGCTTTAACCTTATTGGCACAGGGAACGGCTTTCTGACCAAGACACCAATAAGTGTAGGCACTAAGACAAACAATTAATAAATGGGATTTCAGAAAGAAGAAACACTTCTGCATGGCACAGTGCACTATTGTTTGGGCACTGTGACAGCCTGTGGAATAATAAGATTTCTTTTTTTTTTTTTAACTAATTATACATCTGATAGAGGGTTAGTATCTAACACATATAAAGAACTAAAACCAAAACAGAACAAAAAACATGGACATAAAAAAATAGCCCAATTCAAGAGGGAGTACAAAACTGAACAGAGAATTCTCAAAAGTTGAACACAAATGGCTAAGAAACACGTAAAGAAATGTTCAACATCTTTAGTCATCATAGATATGCAAATCAAAACTATTTTGATATTTTACCTCACACCTGTTAGAATGGCCAAATGATAGAATATACTGGCAAGGATGCAGAGAAAGGGGAATACATTGCTGGTGGAGTCCAGCTGCTATGGAAATCTGTGTGGTCGTTCAGATGACAGGTGACTGTAAGGACAAGTGCGTTTCACACACAACACTATGATGCACACAGGAATTCTCAGAGATTATGGCAGCACACACAAACATATTTGAGTTTATGCCAGACAGGGTTCCAGCACTAAGGGGAAAGTGGATATAGGGTTCTATCACTAACCAAGATGATGTCTGTAATTGGTATCCACTGTCAAGGGGAAAATCAAATTTCTTCAATGGAGTCTTCAGTGGCCATAACAACTATGTTTCAGAGCAGGCCCCGTATCCAGGAGTAGTTGGCCAACAGAAAATGAACTCAATGGTATTTTTGTAGATTTTTTGTTTATTTTATGTTGTTTGGCATTTTCTATTTTATTGGTCATTTGCTTGCTTATTTCATTTTTGTTTTTCTCCATTTCTTGATTTTTTTCATTTATTTTTGAAATGGGAGGCATAGTGTTAGTGAGTGGTGAAGTGGGAAGATGTGGGAGCATTAGGAGAAGGTGAAAAACATGATGAAAATCCATTGTATGAAAATTTGTTTTCAATAAAGAAGGATGATAGACCTGAGGTAGTATGCCCACTCTCTCACCATGTGATGCCCAGATACTGCAGGTAATGCCTACTAGAAATATATCCTTTACCCAGCGCAGTCCCTTGACTTTCAGAACTGCGAAATGAATCAACTTTTACTTATCACAAGTTGTTTAATAGAAAATAGAGTAAGCTATCTTGAATGAGGGAAGTCTGTGTTACTGATTGCTCCAAAGGAGGTTAGCCAACCTTTTCATAGGGCAGAGAGGATATAAATGACAAAGAGGCAGATGAAAGAGTAGATTAACCATAATATCCTCAAGGATTCTTCAAAGTTAATATTTATTTCTTTTTATGGCCAGATCTGCAGTAGCCTGACAACTCATCCTAGTGAGCTGAACTGGAAAACCTTTGGGGAAGACCTGTGGATTCTCACCCTACAAGGCCAGGTTGCCTTCAAAATGAAATTTCATTATTTTAGAAATTCATTTGATGATAACCAGTTCAGCTAGTCAGAGGTCTTCCCAAGGGAGAGGACAGGTTAGAAAGGCTGACCAAGATGAGAATAAAATATCAAATGCCTATTTATGCATGTCCCTTACCAAGGCTGGTTCAAAATGAACTCTGGAGAGTGCCTACTTCTTCCCTGAGGCAGATGGAAGGAAAGAGATGAGAGTCACTGTCTATGCTCACAGAAATACTAGAAAGAGCTGGGCTCAAAAATCAAGAACATTCTGTCTAGACTTGTCAGGTCTAGAGCTTAGGATGAATGGCATCTAATCATGACTGGCAAAGCCTCTTTCAGGATTCCCATTTTCACTCTTCTGGAAGGTTGGTTCTTGGTTTTTCTTAAAATCTCTTCTTTTCTAGAATGAATCCCACATCTCTCTTTTTCTGAGATAAAAGAAATCCAATACTTTTTTCTCTAGAGATGATATTTAGGAACAACATGATCTAGAAGATAGGAAGCATAGAACAGAGTTCTGAGGCCTCCTAGGCAAAAAGTCTTCCTTAAAGGTTTATTTTGTTTTTATTTTTATTTTCTCTCTCTCTCTCTCTCTCTCTCTCTCTCTCTCTCTCTCTCTCTCTCTCTCTCTCTCTTTCTCTCTCTCTCTCGTGTGTGTGTGTGTGTGTGTGTGTGTGTGTGTGTGTGTGCAGGTGCCACAAAGGCCAGAAGAGGGCCTTGTACCCCCGGCACTGGAGTTACAGCTGCCCAATATGGGCTGCTGGAAGCTGAGTCCAGGTTTTCTGCAAGATCATTAAGTGTTCTTAATTACTGAACCATCTCTGCAGCCCCAAAGAGGCTCCTTACATTCAGGCTAATTTTCCTTAGTTGATACTCACAGGACAGAATTTAAAACAAATTCTTGGGTTAATTAATACTGACATTTGCTCCCAGAGGCTAAGAAAGCCTGAGCAAATACTTCTTAAATAAGTGGCTGAATCGAGTAATCTACATAATCTATTAAGTGTTGACCAGGGGAGGACTATTAGTGATTTTCTTGGGGAATAACTGTAGCCAAGAGAAATAACTTTTTTCAAAGACTGTGACCTTAGCTTCAGACACTCGTAGCTAACAAATGGTGTTGACTGTCACCTTCCTTGTTAAGGACTCCCCGATTCCTATTCAATGAGATAAACCTTTCTCCAGATTCCAGCCAATAATGATAAACACTGACACGGGGCAGAGAAGAGTCATTTCCCATTCTTTCAACACCACGGGCTGACAGTGGCAGGTGCATCTATGACTTGTGTCTGCCATTTCAATTGTGATGTATTCTGTGTTTCCCTCTTCTCAGAAACCTGCTTAAGATTTGTGTGGGTAGTTTCTAATTAGGACACACAACTCTGCTTATTTGGCAGCTGTACATTAGCTTGTTCTGTGCTTTCAGTATATTTGCTTACTGGGGAAAAGAGATGTCCCATTACACACATGGAGTATATGTTTTTCTTTGGTGGTTGAAGATGCAACATTGTCACCACCCAAGAGATAAAGCTTTTGTGTTCTTGCCAGTCCGAGTGCAGGGTGCACTGACAGAGTTTGTTCTGAGCAGCAGCACTGTCAGCTCAAGAGAGGCCACAAGTCCTCAACACAGCATGACCCTACACTAACCTTCCTGTTGAAGCAACTATGGTAACAGGGACAATTCCTGCAGACCTCAGCCACGACCTAGCAGTGGCCCAGAACTCTCTCATAGGTCATCATGACTGAAAACAGCTTCCTGAAAGAACAGATCATGGGTCAGCCATGTGACATTAATTAGACAAGACAATTATAACTAGGTATTTTTTCATGTGCATGAGATAAGCTTATTTCTCACTAGTTTCATCTTTTCTTCATCTCTAAAACCTAGTGGATGAAAACTGGGTGGCCCCTCACAAATACAAGTCCTGTTTAAGTGCATTTGGGACACAGATGACCTAGCAAAGAACCCAAGTGATGAAGTCACTCCTGCAGCCAGAGAGAATCACAGGTCCCCAGATTTAAGGAATGGAACCTGTTCTTCTTCTTTCCTTGTTGGTGGATCAGAACTTGGGATGTGGGGCAAGCGATCTAGATGCCACCTGTTAGCCATAGCCGTTAGGACAGCTGAGGAGAGCTCTGCATTTTCTACCTTGGAGCCTGTTGGCTGGAAATCTTTCACTGATCTTTCTTGTTGCCTGTGGTAGTAGTAGACAAGCTCTGGGAAGTGGTGTCTCCACACTCAAACTCCAGTCAACTTTATCCACACTGACTTCTATGCCCACGTTTTATATGGCCACCTCTTTCTCTGCAATTTTCAAACATACCTGCTCACTTAATCTCCATCAGTCCAGTCCTCCGCTTCCAGCTCTTACTGACCATTTTTACTAGGTGGTAGACTGGTTGGCACCTAGTCACAGAATAAGAATGCTGAAATTCCATAATGAGAAATAAGGAATGGAGGTCTTTGCTTCAGGTGTCATGCTGTCCTGGCATTTCACTGAGCAGAAGTAACACTTTTTAAGTGACTAGCAGTGTTTGAAAACGAATTCAGCCAGACTTCTAGTCAGCACACGGAATTTACATCAGTATGCAATGTTGTCGTCATCTGAGGTTTCTTCCTACTTTCTCTGATTAGCTTGGGCATGATATCCAGTATAGAATTATCAACACACTCAAACAAATAACTAAAAAAATAGCAATTTGGGCTTCAACTACCATGTAAATATTCTGCAAGAAGAGAAAAACAAAGAAGGTCTACAGAAAGGGCCAAGTATCTCCAAACCCAGTTCTCCTGTGTGCCAGATATAGTTCAAGACACATGAATAAGAAACTCTAATAATCATTTCTTTAAAACCTGAAAAATACTTTTATATTAATAAAGCACAAGCAAGATTTTAAATACAGGTAGGAAAGAGAGTAGTCAAATAACTCTCATTTTTTGGATGATATGATTTTATACTTCTGATACCCTAAAGGCTATGATTAAACTCTTGGAATTCATAAATAGTCTCAGCAATATAGCAGGATATGAAATAAACACACAGAAACAGTAGCTTTTCTATATATCAGCAATGAACATGCTGAGAAAGAAATCAGGAAAACAATCCCATTCAATATAGCCTAAGAAATAATTAGGTATCTATGAGGTGTGTTTACATATGAAGATTATTATTCTACTCTAACACCAATGCATTAAATAAACAAGGAATAGACTGCGGTAGAGTGAGATAAACATTGTGGTTAAAGGCAAAACACAGCAGTGGATTAGCTTGCCATAGGGGAAGGGATGCTGAGGGAGGCAGAGAAGGGACCAACTGAGTGTGGCTTCGAAAGATGAGAGACCTGCTCACATGAGAAGCAAAAGGCAAATCAACAATAAAGAATATAATCTGTCCCTGGCCATTGATTGTATATAACCAGCCACCTCATGCTCCTAAGACCCTAGCTGGTGGTCTCTCCTGCCATGATGGACTATACCTTCTTATAAACCTTTTCTCTCTTTAGATCTTATCAAGGATTTTATTGTAGAGGTGGGATATTGTTTTTGTTTGCTTGCATTCATTGATTCACAGGTGTATGATGATCACTGTGAAAAACTTCACCATATGGTTCTTAGGCCATTGGGACGTGTTTGGGGGAGGAATGTGGAAGAGTTTGGATACATGGGCTGAAGAGATCCTAACATGCTATAACAAAGCTTAACAGGCTATTCTGGTGCGAGTATGGAAGGTCAGGACCCCAGTATAAGTACTGACAGCAAAGACTATGCTTGGGAGGTCTCACAGGAAAGCAAGGCTAGAAAGCATTCAAGTTGCATTCTGTCTATGTCTTAAAATTTTGAGTGTGACTGAATTTAAGTCTTGGATTGATTTTTTTTTAGAACATTGCAAGACAGCATAGCATCCCGGGTGTGGCATGGGTGGTGATTACTTACTGCTCTCTGCCAGGTCTATAACGAGAGAGAGCAGAATGATGTCAAAGCACAGGTCTGGGAGTTTGGTGGTATGAATGAGAACTGTTCCCCATATTCCTTGGTACTACTTGGGGAGGCTTAGGAGGTGTGGCCTTGCTGGAAGAGGTATTTTACTGGAGTCAGACTTACAGTCTTCTAGTTTACTCTCTGCTTTGTCCTTGTGGTTGAGGATTCAAGTTCTCAGTTTGCTGCTCCAGCCATGCCAGCTGCTTACTGCCATGCTTCTTCACTGTGATAGAATCTCAGAAGCCAAAAATAAACTCTTTCTTCTACACGTTGTCTTGTTCATGGTGTCTTATCACAGCAACAGAACACATTAACAGAAAAGTTAATGCCATAATGGAGGAAGGGAGCATGGACATTTCTAAGCATGCAAACAGAAAACTGGATGGGCAGGGCCAAAGCAGCTATAATTGCTAAAGGAATTATCACAATTAAGGGTAATCCATGTATTTTGTTTTTGGATAGTAAAAATGACAAACTGAAGGCAGTATTTCACCCACTAAAGAGTCTAGGCTCTTAGGAAAGGATTTGAAAAATATTCATTTGAAAGAAGAGAACCCCAAAAGAGAACAGTTGAACAGGACATGCCTTTGCAGGGATTATTTGCTCACAAAACAGTCAAACAACAAAATGAACCACCATGTGGCCTAAAAAACTATTTTCTCAGGTTTTGCTACACAGGAACATGGTTGTATAGCTATGATCCAAGGAGGCCAGGCTGTATCAGGAACTGGTAGCACAACTTGGTGGTGGTAACATCCACATGGTACCAATTTGGTGAGTATACATAAGACCCACATAGGTCATGAAGACTTACACCAATGTTCCTGGAAGCCACAGAGGTCAGGCAACGTGGAACATGGTCAGAATTCCTGTCAGCTGCTCCTCAAAGCTTTTACTTCAGAAAAGGATGGAAGTTTGACAGATGAATTATCTGTATTTTTATTTGAGATTAGACAAGTTGGAAATTTATTCATAGGAAATATTACTTAATCCATCAGGCTACATTTATAAACTTCTTCATTAAAATGGAGCAAGTAATCTGACACTAACCTAGATGGTGGCACTTGCAAGCAGAGTCTGAATACTTTAAAATGACAAGTAGAATATTGATAACGAGCTCACAAGGGCCTGAAAACCCATCTATGACATTCATGTATTCTACTCTGTTATCCTGCTACATACCATGGGTTTAAAAAAGATTTCTATCTTTTAAGTCTGCATTTTCCTTTCTTCACTATGTTAACCACTGGTTGCAGCCCCTTTATCTGAGAGAAAGTAGGTGACATGGTGAGATGATGTTGAATGTTCCACCAGCAAATACACCAGGGCACACTCTCTACCTAAACCTTCCTGCAAGGTCAGCTTAACAGGGTAACCTTCCTCGGGCCTCATTCTTTTCCCTTAGGAATTTTATTCTCATTCTATTAGATATCAAGACCGAGTAGAGAGTTCTTATGCAGTAGGGGCTTCTGGGGCCAAGGAGAGGGAAACAAGAAGTGACCGCATGGTCTAACAAATGTGGATGTGTGGATGTGCAACTTTGCCACGCCCACACCCCAGCTGTTTAGTACCAAAACCCTGAAGTTTAGCCAGTCAAATAAGATGTTGCCAAGCATTGGAGACCAATAAGTAAAGTGTCACAATGACACTTTCCATGATACTCAGAGCTTTGGATAATAATCAACAAAGCCCAAGAGCCTGTATAACACATTGCTGTGTCCTGGCAGAAGGAGTCATGGTGCCCTGTTTCTCTGTGCAGAAAGCCCATGATCCTAGCAATTCAAGTGCTGTACATTATCAACAGACAAGACCAGACCAGCAGCATGAAACTGTGAACCTAGGAACAGATCCAATCACAGACACAAGAGTTGCTATATGTTAGATGTAGTTTTAAAAGTCAATAGTGAAAGAATGGACATTTAAAATTTTTACATTTATTTGCTTGTCTTATGCACATAGGTATTTTGTCTGCATGATGTCTGTGCACCATATACGTGCAAGTGCCCATAGAGACCAGACAGGCTATCAGGTCCTCTGGAGTTACAGCCAGCACTCTTTATTGCTGAGCCATCTCTCCAGCCCAGGAATGAACATTGTAAAAATAGCTATTGATTTGTAAAGTGATAGAATCAGATTCTTTAACACATTGCACAGATAGATGTAAGTTCTAGATGGGTTGACTACAAATCTGAAGAAGAAATTTTTGAAACAAAATTAACAAATGCATTCATTATTGAGGACAAGAGGATTCATAATAAAGAGAAAAGCACAAACCTACAAGAAAAATGTTGATACAATTTATACATTAATTTATTTTATATAAAAGTTACTGTGAAGTAAATGAAATACCAAATAAATTGGAAAGTGCATTTTTACATTGAAATGACTTTCAAAAGAATGCTTACAAACACTAAGGAAAAAATAGCAACAGTAACAACGAGCCAAAGGATTCAGGCTTCTCTGTTGGGTGTGGGTAACATTACTTTGGAGGTAATTTCAGCAGAGCCTAGTGAAAATGAACAGTGTGTTACTTCATGACCCAGAAATGTCCCTTTGGAAAAGGACCTAAGCATGAAGTCAAGTCCAAGTGAATATGTATTGTTTGGCTTAGGCATAGCCATGTCAAGGTCCAGTGACTCAGTCTCATGGGTATGGCAAAGTTCTTCTAAGGTGAGGTTCAAAGGAATGGCAAAGTCTTCCAGGGGTGTGGTTCAGGGAAATGGCAAAGCCTTCCTCTGATCCAAATGTACATGTTGCTAGTGCATGCAGAAAATTTTTACCATAGCTTTCTTCTACAGGATGTTTTATGGCCCGACTGTTTTCTCACAGAGACTGGTCCAACCAGAGACCAACTAAACCTTATTCATCCCTCCATAGTAACCCAGTCTCCTTGTTTATCTGTATGTAATAACACTATCTCCTCTTCAGCTGTATGCAGTAACCTCATCCCCTATTCAACAGTATATAAAACATGCTGAACTTTGCAGACACTACAACTTCTTCATCCAAGAGCCCTCATCACTAAATCCTAGCTTTTCTGTGTCTGATTTTTATTTTTCATTCCTTGACACGCCATCAGGTAAATCACTGATCCATACAAGGATGAAACAGACCTAGAAAAAAACTTGCACATACACACATGGAGCTGTGCATGAAGCTAGTCTTTATAGCACTCATCATGTTAAAAAAATTATATATATAATTCCATGCAGAAACACAGATGCACTGATTGGATCTCCATCTATCAACAGGACCACTTAGCTACCAGAACAAAGGCTGGAGAGAAGCTCTCCTTCTAGACTGATCAGGGTGTGTGGGTAATTTTCTTATAATTATCTCTAAGTCCCTAGACAGAAGCCAGAAATTAGAGTCCTTATTGGCCTGGATGAATTTCTCTAAGTGGTGTCAACAGTTAGTATGAACTCTAATTTTGACAATATGTTGAACTACATCTGTGACTCCTACAATCTCTAAAGCCAGAAACCTTATACTCAATCATTTGCATTACTGAAAACTCAACAGGCAATCAGATTAATATAGACTGAATGTGTGTGATGACTGAAGCTGTTCTTCCGAGTGTGGTTAGGCATTGGAACCAACGAGTGCTAATTAGATATTGTGAATGTGATGTGATGGGTGTTCTTAGGAGAATGAACAAAAAGACATCATTTCTATATCATGCTAGGACACAAGAAGAAGCCCTGTATAAATCAAGAAGAGGTCTTTTACCAGAATCTGATCCCAGCACCCTGATCATGAACATGCTGTGAAAATAAACGTTGCTTTTTATGAAAAAATATCATTTTATCCCTTCAGTCATCTTCCTAAGATCTAATTTTAAAGTATAGTTGTTTTAAATTTTCAGAAACGTTGCAAAAATAGTACAAAGTTGTTCTCACACACTGTTATCTACCTTCCAACATCATCGTATACCATGAACAAAGGTACCCAAAAGAATTGTCATCTCCTACTGAACTTCCCTCAAGGCTGACTAACCAACAGAACTTCAATAACGGTGGAATGTTTGGAATGTTGCAAAGTCTATAGCTAAGCCCTCTTGAGGCATATTTAACTCTTTTAATAGATATTTATTATCCTCCTCTGTATGTAAACTAATATCTCTGTAAATACCAGCTGAATCCTTTGGAATGTATAAACAGAACCTAGCTCTGATAACCAAAAGGCTAAAAATAGCATCAGTGGCGTCCAAGGCTCATGGCAGAGATTTCTCCACATTGCTGTCACAAATCTACCTGCTGTTTCTACCAATGTATTTGAAAAGTGTCTTGATTCATGGCTTTCTTCATTGCATGATTATGAAAAATTTTTCATCAAATGTTGTTAACCTTGCTAAAGACTAGTCTGCTAGTCAATGTTAACTGGTGATTGGAAGGCTAGAGAATCCCCGGAAGATGAGCCTCCAGGCATGCCCATGAAACATTATTCTGTTTGTGTTCATTGGTGTGGGAAGATCCATCTGAATTGTTGGTGGGACCATTCCCTAGGCAGCAGAACTGGGATGTGTCAGAGAAAACAGACTGAACAGCAGCCTGCGTTCACCGCCTCTGTTCCTCATTGAGAATGCAACGTGACCAGCCTCTACAAGCACACACAGACTTCCCTTTCTTACAAGAGCTGAAGAAATCCCCTCTCTTCTTTTGTCAGGATATTTTATCACAGCAACAGGAAAAGGAACTAAGAGAACGACCCCACTTATTGCTAAGTCCACATACCTCCCTTTTTATTAGCACCACCACTTACTGAACACAGACCCTCTGATTTCTGGGTAATTTTAAAGCAAGACTTCTCAACTTCCATTTGAGATATGCCTTTTCCTTCTCTTTTAGTTCCACCTTTTCTTCTTTTTTTCCCTCTTTCCTATCTTACAAGATTCTCCTCCTGGCTTAGGTCTGGTTGAATTTACTAAAAAAAAAAAAAAAAGATTAATTTTTAGCTGTGTGTGTGGATGAGGGATACGTGCATAGTTACTGGGGATTAGCCCACCTGCAGCTAGAGATACAGGCAGTTGTGAGCTGCCCAATATTGGTTCTGAGAACTGACCTTGGGTCCTCTGGACTAACAGGAAGTGCTCTTAGCTGCAAGGCCATCTCTCTAGTCCCATAGTTTGTTTTATTTTTATTTTTGTCTTTGGGATTTGTTTTATTTGTTTTATTACTCTGAGCTTTCTTGCTGGGAAATGTCACTTTTCAACTAGTAAGTGGAACAAAAGACATATCTTTCTCAATTGTCCTATAGAATCCAGAGCCTCAGGCTATGGTATGAGTACACAGGCCTGGAGCATACATAAGCAGCTTGAGTCTGGCATTGCAGCTCCATCTTCTAAACTCAATCCTGGCCCAAGAACCTGTCATTTACTATGTTGAAGGCATTATTTCTGGCCTGCACAGCACTGGCCTGGGAATTTGGGCTGTTCCTAAATTGAAATTTCCTTCTTCTTTGGATGGATTTAAGTAGAAGATTGGCCATGCTTATAAGCATAAAGGATGGCAGAGTTCTTCATAATGTCTCTAAATCTGGGCGTATGCATTGTGGTTATTCTTGCTGTAGCTTCCTTTTATGTGACCAGGGGCTTGGTGGTGAGTAGGTGCCAATGCAGAGAGGTTTGGTTGAGGAAATGGCAGTTGTGCTCATTGGTGACTGACCTTGGAGGTATCCTCCACATGCCCCATCTGTCTTAAAGGCAGTTTTAACATCTACAAGGGTGGGTCTGCCTTTTGTGGAAGGGTAATGTAGGTTCACTTGTCCTTCATCCTGGCCCAAGTTACTTTTTCTTGGATAGACTCTACCTATGCATTCTGGCTAAGCTGAATCTTACCTATTCCAACTTAGTAACACTGGGTTAGCAGTGAGGGCAAGCCCTCCAGGGGTGCAGGCCATGTCTGCATGGCTGAAGTATCACCAGCACCCACAAATTTCTGCTCCAAGGAGTGTCCAAAACACTGGTTAAGGATGTTTGTAAAGCCCCTCACAGGTATAAGAACAATAGGTCAAACAAGAAAGAAGCAGAATCCATTCTTCAGATCCAGAGATGCCTCTCTACATGACTGTCTACTTCCCAATGGGAAAACACACTATTAAAAATGGGAGAGCGACCATGTTTTTAATAGTCTAATAAAATAGGCTGATTTTTTTCTCTCAGTGTGCATGCCAGCCCAGAGTGCCAGCACTATTTTAGCACCAGGAATTTCCCTGGCATCCTGCCTAGGGCTTTACCAGCCAGAAACTTTCCAGTTGTTCTGGGGTACCCTCCCTCTCTTATCCATTCCTTTCTAGCTCTTTCCCCCCAATTTAATCAATCTCATCACATCCCTTTCACTTTCCATCAAGTTTATCCCCAAAGAACCACAAATCCTGGAGAATATTGATATGACAGGTGATGGGCAGTGTTGCCTAATAGGAAAAAGGGTATCTTCCTCTACTTGTTTTTTTTTTTTTTTTTTTTTAAGGAACAGAAAGGTACTTGGCTACAAAAGCACAAACAATACTTGACAGACTGTGATAGACTTCCTTGCCAATATAAACTCATGCATTTCACAGGTTGTCTGTCCCTGACATTGATTCAGTATGACAACTTCTTTATTGCCAACCCAAAAGAATGTCTGAAAAATGCCAGTGCCCTGCAGTCAGGAAGGCTAACACTCAGCCTTGGGGAATTCTCAACAGTACAAGGAAGGTCTGAATTAAGTAATACTTTGGCTGGCTTTCATAAGTCACCATGAACTCACAGACTGTCAACTAAAGGACAGTGAATGTGGTAAAGGTAGAGGGGTAGGGAGTGACCTTTCTTCTAAAGACAAATGAATGATCATATCTTTGTTTTAGTTTTCTCTTGCTAGGAATATGCTCTACTAGCAACAGAGGAGAGAAACTAATATTCTAAAGGAAACATCACTGACACACAGGCACAGATTGTGTCACTGTACTTACAAAGGACAGTGAAGCAGAACTAAGATGTTTGACGTCCCAGCTGACATTGCTGCTGGGGCTTGAATGCCCGCTCCCTCTCATTTCTAGTCTTGCCATCATTACCATGCTTCCTGCGAGAGCTGCAGTAGGTCCTTCTCTACCCTTGAGGTCTGGGGGCGGGAGAGTCCTTTCTAGCACACATTAGGCTCTGTGCTGGAGTTCTGGCACTATAAAATACTATCTTTGATCTTTATCTGTTTTTTAATTTACACTTTATAAAGGACAGACGTGGGCATTAGATTCCTTGGAACTGAAGTTATGTACAATATCTGTGAGGCAGTATGTGGGTGCTGGGAACTGAACCCCAGTCCTCTGCAAGTGCAGCAGGTGCTCTTCCACATGGAGCCATCTCTCCAGCCTCCAGATGTATCTGTTCTTTCTGGCACTTATGGTCTTTCTTCAATGGGTGGTATAGTAGATGTATTATTCCCCCCACTGTTCTGAAAGCTTTTCTCAGAGTAAGGAACCATGGGGCTTTAATGTTGGTTAAGGGAATAGGCAGTGGTATAGTTTGGATTTGAAATGTAACTCATACATTGTTTTTGAACATCCACAGTTGGTAGAGCTATTTGCAAAGGTTCAGGAATCCTTAGAAGGTAGAGCTTCTGTGAACTCACTGGAGTTGAGGTGGAAAAGATAGAAACTTTATGATCTAGCTATACTTCCTATTTACTCTTTGGTTCCTGAGTGTGGTTACAACCACTCATTCCTGTAGTAGGATTATGTTGTTACATTGTAAATAATTGTCCTGCCTACTGGTTTAATAAAAATGCTAATTGGCTGAAGGCAGACAGGAAGTATGGGCAGACTAAGAAAACTCTGGGAACAGAAAGAACAGATCAGAGATGCCATAGAGAAGCCAGAGAGATACCATGATGAGATGGCAGCAGATGCAGAGGAAAGAAGCTAGAATGCTACTCTAAGAAAAGGTACCAAGCCCCATGGCTAAACAAGATGGGTTACGTTAAGAGCAAGAGCTAACTAGCAATATGCTTGGGCCCTAGGGCAATCAGCAAGCAGAGTAAAATTAATACAAGCATCTGTGTGATTATTTGAGCCTAAGTGGTAGTGGGGCCTAACCTCTGGGCTAGGCCTGAAAGTCTGGGCCAGAAACATATTACAATATTTCCCCTTCTATGCCATGATGATCTGGACCACTCTAGAACCATAAGCCAAAATAAGACCTTCCTCGTGTAAATTGCTTTTGTCCAGTGATTTTAAACATTAGAACAATAGAATAGAAACTAGGACAGACTACCAAGGAACAGGTGGGAAGAAGAAAGGATGAGGAGAGAAGCAGGCCAGTGACTCACATCTCCTGCACAGTGGAATGCCTGCTCCAAGGAAGGCATGGTAGGCCTGGGCTGAGGGTTTTCTTTTGTGTTCTTCCTGCCTCTGACTCACTGTTACCTGAAGTAACTCCTATGGTCATGTTTCACTCTACCTGTCCAGAGCCAGGTAGGCTTTGACAAGGAGATTATTATGCCCCAGCTCCCAATAACACGGAAGACTCAATACGTAAGAGTGACAGCAAGTGTCCAGAGCTGTTTTCAATCAGATAGTCCTACTGTGGAGAACAGCCAGCTCCAGCAAATGCTTTGCTGAAACACGGGGAGATGCCTGCCATTACTGCAAATGAATAGTTTCTCCTAAACTTTTCATTCATTTTCAGTTTAGGAGACATATAGAAGAGAAGAACAGGTAAGCAGAAAAGCAACATATTTGTTTGCAGGTTCATCCATGCACTCATATGTATACATATGTAGGCATACATACTGTACACACATGCTTTGCTTCCATGCCTGTTCTAACATGTGGAGGGAAAGTGGAGAGGGGCAGGTCATTAGCATTTTGATGATAGAAACTGTAAAGCTGCTGCTGACTGAACACTTCCATTGTGAAAGATTCACTACAGTTATGGGAGACTGAGACCCTGAGTAGCATTATACATTTCAAAGATAGAAAGTCCAGTGGCAGGAATGAATATGGTCTGCTTCAGTCCTTCGTAGACAGTTAAATGTCTGCAGAAATGAGTCAGGATAGAGAGACAGAAAAAATTAAGGAGGCATGATAAAAGAAATGAACCTCCCATTCCCTAGGGTCTGGTTTATATTTCTTGCTGGCAGAGAGTCAAGAATTTTGACTGACCATTGCAAAGATGCCCACATAGAGACCACCCTCCCTTTCTGAGAGATAGTTCAAACAGGAGGGCTTCAAATTGCCTGTAAACTGTGTCTCAGGCCACAGTGTATTCCTAAATCTTTGTGTCTAAGATTTTAATCTTAGCAACTCCTCTTTCTCATCTGTCAGTCTCCATAACACAACACAGAAAGCACTTAATAATCCCATTTACAAGAGAGCATTCTTAAGGATTAAAGAAATCAGTAAACAAGTTCATATATTTTACTTGGCTTTGAAACTCAGCTTCATCTGTGAGGCAGCTCCTGACTTGTGCCCTCTGACCACTGTGAGTCCAGAAGCTTCATCACATATGCAGCTACTGTTAAAATACTTGGCTTAACATTTCTTTCCTAATGCCTGGACTCTGAAAGCCTTGATTGGGCACTTTCTTTTTTTCTAATGGCTTGAAAGTTTGCTTCAGAATGATGTATCCAGAAATACTTTTCTGTGCATGAGTGAGGCTCCTGTCTACACCTGAAGGGAGGCCCGGGAAGAGTCCTTCAGCAGCACAGCTATCAGCTCATGCAGACAGGAATACCACTGAAGCTGGAGCCAGAGAACTTTCATCCTGTCTTTTCACGTAGCATACATGTGACCTTGAGATAATCACTTCTAACTTCAATATTCTCACCTTTAAAATTGGTATTCATGAAGACAAAGTGATACATAGAAATGCTTGATGGAACTTGGTACATTGTAGATATTAGTGTTAAGTAAGTGTTGGTTGACTATAAATTTGGCATGGACCAGGAATAGCCAGTCAACTATCTCCTTGTACTTCCAGGCCCATTCCTGGGTTAAGTACTGACAAGGAAGGCATATCTTTGAAACACATAGTTTTCAAATCTCCCAGGCTTGAACATTTTCTGCTAAGAACGGGGCCAGGGCTTGAATCATCTCTTCATCAAATTCTTTGTGTTACTCAGGACTATAAGTCACCATTAAGATGCAGTGCTCAGGCCTATGAAGACTCACAGCAATGACGTCGATGGACCAAGCTATTCTCTCTCCTCCTGAGTAGAAACACCATGGGCTGTTTGATTTGTGTTATCATTCATCACACCTCCAGTTTCATTCAGTTCTTCAAGCTATTTTATTCCTTTGAAGCAAAAAGCATCCTCTTCTTAGGAGTGGTCTCTTCTGGCTTGGGAAACATCACTTTCCTTCATCTGGTAACTGTGACATTGCAGCAGGGTTGCCACTGGACCCTGTGGCCATGCTATGTTTAGGGCAGTAGAGGAGTTTTCCTGGAGGTCCTTCTCCTCTCACCTTCCTGTATCTGTTACTTTTGTGTTTCTGTGACCATAGTATTTGATGCAAATAACTGAAAGGGGGATGATTCATTTGGCTCATAGTTTCAGTCCATCATGACCAGGAAGGCATGTCCAAGGAGCTTAATGCACAGCAGGAGAAATATGTGGCAGGGGCTCCACACACCCACAACAGTCCTGGAGAAAGTTAGATCTAAACCAGTGACTAGACTATAATCTTAATCCTTAGAGGTTTGTCTATGGTGACCCATTGCCTCTAGCTAGGACTCACCATCTGTGATGGTCCGTCTTAGTTGTCAACTTTATGGGATCTGGGATCAACTGAGTGGGTCTGTGAGCATGTTTCCTAGAAGTGTTAACTGAGGGGAGAAGACTCACCCAGGATAGGCAGCACCTTCCAGCAGCAGCTCAGATATAAAGAAGGTCTTGGGGAAAGCAGTATCACTTTTTAATCTAGCCAACTTTGCCTCTTTCTGGTATGTTTCATCTGTACTATTGCCATCACTGAAGCTGCTATGCTTCATTGACAATAGAAACCAGAGCTTTTAGTCTCCCAGTGGGAACCAGGGACTCCAGAAATCCTCTAGGCCCTAGAGCAGTTCTCAACCTATAGGTTGCCACCCCTTTGAAAGTTGAATGACTCTTTGACAGAGGTCACATATCAGATATCCTTTGTATCAGGTATTTGCATTACAATCCATAACACTAGAAAATTTACAGAACTAAAGTAGCAATAAAATAATTTCATGGTTGGAGGCCACCACAACGTGGTGATATATATTTAATAAAAATGGCTGGCATATCAGAGAGACAGGGAACAAACCATTGCTTATCTCACCCAGCCAACTTCTCAGGCTGAACAGGGTAGGTCCTGTCCTCACAAATCCTTAGACTGTTTGGGTACGAGTCTAAAAAGGAACAAACTGCTGCCTTCTCCTGACTTTTATTTCTTTTCCCCATCCAGCTATTTTACTTCCTGGTTCAACATTCCTAGAGCTAAGAATCAAGGTGGGTGTCATCACCACCTGGCTCTGTTTGGCCTTGAACTAACAGACATCTAGAGGATCTCTACCCACCAAGTGCTGGGATTAAAGGCATGAGTGACCATTCCCTATCCTTTATGGCTTGGCTCTGTCATCTGATATTTCAGCTATATACTACATATATATCATTACACCTCAACACAAGGAGTTGCATTAAAGTGTCATAACATTAGGAAGGTTGAGAACCACTGTTCTAGGACTTCAGTGCCAGATTGAGAGTGCTGAATCATGCAGCCTTGTGGACTTAGCAGCTACTGGATTTTCAGCCTGTTCTGTGAGCAGACAACTAGTGTTGGACTAACCAGCAAGCCAACCTAAAAATACCCTTCATAATAGATGTTGAATCAGTAAGTTCTTTTTTATATTCATGTTGACTATATGAATATGAATATTTATATAACCACATAGTTGGTCAGTTATAGATGAATAGACAGGGACAGGAAAGGAAAATGGGGATAGGTTAGTTCTGTCTAATTAGTTCATTTTCCCTATAAAACTAACACAGTCCTATAATTACTTGTTAAAGAAGGGAGGAAGGAGAAATAGAGAGCAGAGAAAAGAAATGAAGAAGAAAATGTAGATGCAGTCTATTTGTTGAATTCCAGCAAACACCAGTCCAACAAAGGTTTTAGGTCTTTGCTTTAACACTAATAAAAGAACAGTAAGCAATTTTCATGCTACCTGTGTGTATGTGGACATCCATAAACAACTGTGAACTGACTCAGAGTGTTTCATGTAGAACTAAGCATGCATGATACCACAATTCATAAACACTTGTGTGGTATTTTGAAAGAAAATGGCTCATATAAACTCATAGGGAGGTGTAGGCTTGTTAGAGTAGGTATGACCTTATTATAGGAAGTATGTCGCCAGGTGTGGGCTTTGAGATTTCAGATACTCAAGTCAGGCTCAATGCCATTTTCTCTTCCTGCTGACTTCTGAGCTGGATGCAGGACTCTCAGCTACTTCTTCAGCACCATGTCTGCCTGCATGCTGCCATACTTTCCACCATGATGATAATGGACTAAACTTCTGAACTGTAAGCCAGCCTCAGTTAAATATTTTCCTGTATAAGAGTTTCTCTGGTCATGGTGTCTCTTCACAGCAAAAGAAACCCTAACTAAGTCACAAGTTATTGAAAAAACTTAAGTTTTTTTTTAAAAAATAAACCATCTATGATAAGACTTTAGCCCAGTAAATTGTACATAGCCTCAAAAGCATTTACAAAATATCAGAGAATTGTGTCCTAGTGGCCATGGGCAGTAAAAATTATTTATTATGAACACATCCAGCAAATACTGGGGTGGGGAAAGCCTTCCACATTGGCCCTATAACAAGATCTCTCTACTCTGCTGTTCACATGGCAGTGGGATCTCCATTAACCACACTTGAGGTGAATTACACCTAGGCATAAAAACAGATGCATTCTGTAGGCAGAAGCTTCTAGATACTAGGCTTTCCAAAGCAGCATATACAACTATTTTCTAAGCACAATTCTATAAGAAACTGCAAATCAAGACTTTGTGAAATACTTTTGGTAACTGGTACTACCTTGTATAAACCAAAATCAAAATTTGGCATTATTCCAAGTAAAATGCTAAAATCACATATAGTATATAATATAATAATAAAGCTGGACATGTGGCTGTCACCTTTCAGGAGGCTGAGGCAGGAGGACAGCTGTGAGCTCAAAGCCATCTTAGAGTACTTAGTAAAATCCAAGTCAACCTGAGGCAATGCAGAACTGGGTCTCACAAAACAAAACATTATTCCCTGAAGCCCCTAAAGTTGCTATAATAAAAACTTCTTACTGTTGTATAGACATATTTTATTTCACACCTCATTAATCTAAACAAACATTGAGTAATTGAGAAATTAGGAACATAGAACGATGAGGATATGCTTGATTATGTTTGGTGTGAGTATGTACATTTATGTTCATTTGCTATGGTTTGAGGGTTCATGCTCCCTCCCAAAACTCATATTGAAACTTAATTCTCAATGTAACAGAAAAAACAGTTGGGGCCTTTAAGAGGTTAGGCCAATGCCAGCTAGACACTTTTTCTCTTCTACAGTTTGCTGTAGGACACAGTGATAAGGCACTGCCATGGAATCACAGATATTAAAGCTGATATTGATTCTAGACTTTTCAATCTCCAGAGCTTGGAGAAAGGATATTTCTGATAAAGGAGGGCCCACTGTTGGTGGCATCATCCCTAGGAAGCAGTTTTGGGCTGTATTTGAAACCAGCTAACTTTGAGTCTGCGTGAGTGATTGAGCCAGCAAGTCTTATTCTTCAATGGTTTCCTGCTTGAGTTCCTGGCATAACTTAAGATAGAATGAGACCTGGAAGTAGAAGCCAAATAAACCCTCTCGTCCACTAAGTTGCTTTTGACTAGAGTGTATTCTAAGAGGCAAATTCATAGAACTAAATTCTTACATTTAAAACAAAACAAACAAAACAAAACTTGGAGAGGTCTCATATTAGCAACTTAACCACACATCTGAAAGCTCTGGAACAAAAAGAAGAAGTCAAACCCAAAAGGAGTACATGGCAAGAAATAATCAAAATCAGGTCTGCAATCAATAAAATAGAAACAAAACAAAATGAAATAAATATAAAGAGTCAATGAAACAAAGGGCTAGTTCTTTGTGAAATCAGTAGGATTGACAAACTCTAATTCAAATTAACTGAAAATTAGAAAGAGAATGTCTAAATTAAAATTAGAGATGAAAGGAAAGATATATAACAACAGATACTGAAGAAATCCCCACAATCATAAGGACACATTTTAAAAACTTGTATTCAACTAAATAAAAAAAAATCTGAAAGAAATAGACAATTTTCTTGATAATAACACCAAAGTTAAATTAAGATTTGATAAGCAATTTAAACAAATCTATAACCCTGTAGTGAAATAGAAGTGTAGTTAAAAGTATACTAACAAAATCAATGAAGCAAATGAATTCTAGGGCCAGATGGTTTTAGTACATAGTTCTACCAGACTTTCAAAGCAGAGTTAATTCCAATATTCCTCAAATTATTCTACAAAATAGAAGCAGAAGGAAAATTAGCTGGTTGGTTTTATAAGGCTACAATTACCTTGATACTCCAAATACAAAAAGACACATTAAAAAAGAAAACTACAGATAAATTTTCTTTATGAACATAGATACAAACATTCTCAATGAAATACTTGCAAACCAAATCCAAGACTATATCAAAAAGATCATCCACCATGATCTAGTAGGTTTCATTCCAGAGGTGCAGGGATGGTTCAACATATGAACATCAATACATATAATTCTTCATAAAAACAAACTGAAAGACAAGCAAGTACAACATGATAATCTCCTTAGGTGGAGAAAAGGCCTTTGACAAAATCCAACACAACTTTATGATTAATGTCCTGGAGATATTAGAGATACAAGGAATGATCCCAACATACAGCTTACAGTTACAGGCACTTTACAGAAAGCCCAAAGACAATATAAGCCTATATGGGAGAAACTCAAAGCAATTCTGCTAATATCAATAAAAAGACAAGGTTTTGCACTCTCTCCATACCTATTCAATATGGTACATGAAATCTTAGCTAGAGCAATAAGACAACTGAAGGGGTATGTAGATCAGTAGAATTAATATAGTAGGAATGGTCATCCTGCCAAAAGCAATCTATGTATTCAGTGAGATCACCATCCAAACTCCAACATAATTTTTCACAGACCTTGAAAGAACAATTTTTCAATTTCATATGGAAACACAAAGAACCCATGTTAGCTAAATACAATTCTGAATAATAAGAAAAATGATGGAGATCAAATTGTACTACAGAGCTATAGTAATAAAAACAATGGTATTGACATAAAAACATACACAGTAATTAATAGAACTGAATTTAACACTCATACATAAATTCATATATATTTGGACAGCTGAATTTTGACAAAGAAGCCAGAAATAAAAACTGGAAAAAAGAGACAACATCTCCAACAAATGGTAGTGTTCAAACTGGACAGCTGCATGAATAAAGAAGAGTATGAATAGATCCATACATATCACTCTTCATAAAACTCAAGTCCAAATGTATCAAAGACCTCAGCATAAGACTAGGTACACTGAGCCTGATAGAAGAGAAAGAGGGAAATATGTTTGAACTCATTGACAGAAGAGAAGACTGTTAATATAACACTGTTACGCACGGACACTAAGCTCAACAATTAATAAATGGAGTCCCATGAGACCGAAAAACTTCTGTAAGGAAAAGGACACCATCATTCAGACAAAGTGACAGCCTATATAGTGGAAAAAGATTTTTACCACCTCCACATCTGATAAAGGAATACTATCTACAATATATAAGAAACCCAAGAAACTAGATACCAAGGAAACACATACCAATTAAAAGAAAAAAAAGCAAAGAACACCCAACCTACAAAATACAACCCCTGAAAAGCTTGGGATTCCCCTAGGAAGAGAAAATAGAGAAGATCTCCTTAGCTAATTGAGAGCATAAGGAGTTGCAACCAAGAAGAGGTGGGAACAAATCATGAGAGAAGGAAATGATTGAGTGAGAGGAACAACAAAGAGGGAGAAAATAAAAGAGATGGAGATCTTAATAGAGGAAGCCAGTGTGGGGTTGGAAAAAGACCAAGTGCTAGGGTCACCCATAAGAACTCACAGGATGTCCCTGCCTAGGTCTCCAACCAATAGTGAAGTTGTTCCCTAGGCAAGACTTTCCCTGAAATCAAACAAATAGGCACTCTAAGTGCCATCACAAAACTTACATCCAACAATGAATAGAGGTTGAGACAGAGACACATGGCTGAACACTGGGCTGAGCTCCTGTTCCAACTGAGAGCCGGGGAGAAGAGTCTATTTGAGCAAGGGGATAGAGCTTATGAGAAAAACTCCCACAGTGATGACTGGCTAAAGCTCTGGGGAGCTCATTGAATCAAGAACAGCCACTGGAGAAACATCAAGAAAAAGAACTAGGCTCTCCAAGGATAGGCAGCTGTCCCCTGACATCGGCAGTACATGGTGCCTCGAGGAGAGAGATCAGACTGTGTTTCTGTGTGTGGACTGGCACTTTGGAGCTCACTCTCCCTGAGGAACACCTAACCCAGACATGACATTAGGATGAGGAAATTGGACCTGCCTGGAGTGGATGCTGAGTTGATCCACCTTAGGACTTCTTACCCCTTTGGGGGAGGGGATAGGGAGATGGGGAGGAGGGAGGCTGAAGGCAGACAGGGAGGGATTGGAAGCGGGAAGGGAGGGAGAGCAAGGGGATACATGAAAGAAAGGACTGTATTTTCTAAAAACAAATAAATTAATAATAAAAAAGATAAAGAAAAACATTATGAAGGCTTCCTAAATAATATAATAAAACTAATACATGATCTACCTAGACCACTCTATATACATGAAAGAAATGAAGGCATGCACACAAGAATTCAGTATACATGTTGATTTTGGTTTTATTTATAATGGTTGATCTATGGAGCCAGGGTAAGTGCCCAATAGCAGATGAATGTGGCATATATGCACAATAGTTTATTTATCCAGATGTAACTGCCATGGCCAGGCTAAGAGGACTGCAGGAGGAGGGACAGAGGAGTGGGCCAGAGAGGCTAGTTAGATTGGGATGAATATGCTCAATGTACCATATATGGATGAAGAAATGTCACAATGAAGCCCATTAATATCACATACACACACATGCACACATGCATACATACATCTTGTAATTGTAATGAAAGGTGCAAGTATAACATTAAAAAATGGGATGCAGATCTAAACAGAGCATTCTCACAAGAGGGAACTAAAATGACTTAGAAACACTGAAGGAAATGTTCAATATCCTTAGTCATCAGAAAAATGGAAATGAAACTACTTTGAGATTTCATCTTACACCCACCAGAATGGCTAAAGATCAATAAAACAAATGACAGCTTATGTGGGTGAGGATATGGAGTAAGGAGAACATTCACCCATTGCTAATGAGAGTGCCAATTTATCCAGCTACTATAAAAATCAGTGTGGTGATCCCTAAGGAAGATGGGAATCTGCCTACCTCAAGGTTCAGCTATATCACTCTTGGGCATATACACAAAGAATGGTTCACCATACTACAGAAACACCTGCTTAACCATGTTCATTGCTGCACTATTCATAGTATCCAGAAATGGAAACAGCTTAGATCTTCCTCAACAGATAAATGAATAAAGAAAATATAGTAGTGCATTTACACAGTGAAATATTATTCAGCAATTTAAAAATGACATGAAATTCTCTGGTAAATGGATGGAACTAGGAAATAATCATCCTTATAGTAAGGTAACCCGGACACAGAATAAATACATGTGATATGTGTTAGTCTCTGAAGCTATGCCCTCCTCTGAGCTCTGACATCAAGCCCCATATAAAGCAAAATTCCCACTTCTGAATCTTTTTCGCCTTTGTCCCCTCTTGGGAGCATCCCCCTCTTCCTTTCCTCCCCCTTCTCTGCTTATTATAAAACTCCTGTTATCATAACTGTGGTGATATATTTTATATTTAATAAAACCAGCCTGGAATATCAGAGAACAAAGCCACTCACGGTCCAGCCAGGAGGGTAAGAGAGTGCTGACTCACACCTTTAATCCCAGCCCAGGGAAAAAGGGAGTGGTGACCTACCCCCTTTCTGATGTGGGTTGGTCCAAAAAAAGAAAAACAAAAACAAAACTACAACCCACCAGGAGAAGGAGATTACTGTCTGAAAAAACTTACCCAAATGAAAGTGAAGAAGAAACACATGTGGCCAGCTGTGTTCTGGAGGCTAACTTAGATAGGCAGCCAGTGATTACTCCTCCAGCCATGTGTTGCTCTGGCAAGTGGCTTTTTTGGGAACGTGTGCCCCACATTGGGCACCAAATAAAACACAAATTCTAGTTTTGCATTTAATAAAAACTCAAAGCCAGATATTTGGGAAAAGCTGGAAAATCAGAAAGAGGAAACAGACCTCAGTTGATTCTCACCTAGCCAACTTCTCAGGGTAAAAGCTATCTTCCAGAGTCCTCAGCCTGGCTCCTTGTCACTTCTACAGAATAATCTCTGTCTTCCTACATCTGCCTTAAATACCTGCTTTGCCCAGTTGTTTTACTTCTGGGTTCAACTCTGCATCATATTCTAGAGTTAAGATTAATTACTATTTGGTAGTTAGGCCTCAACTCATAGAAGCATAGAGACTCTCTGTCTCTGGAGTTATGGACTAAAGGCACATGTCATCATTCCCAGTCTTTCCCACCCTGGGATTAAAGGCATAAGTTTCCACTCTCTGACCCTCCTATTTTGACTGTGGATGGATCTGTTCTCTGATATTCCAGATTGATCTAATTAAATATAAAATATATCACCATATATAACCTTCTCTGTTAATCATAACCATATCCATCTGACAATAAAGTTCTTTTCTACATAGAAGCATCTTTCAAGTGTCTCCTGCTATCCATCGCTGCCTTCTGTAGCATTTCCATATACATCCATAGAAACCAGATAACCAGGTAAATCTGAATCATACCAAATCTGCACAAAATCCTAACAATATGTATTTGCTTATATGTGAATATCAGCTGTTAAGTCAATGATAACTAAGCTACAAACCACAGACCTATGGAGGTTAAGTATAAAGTAAGGAACTGGGTTGGGAGGGGCGATAGATCTCATTAGAAAAGGGAAATAGAACAGATTAGTTATGGATGGGGAAACTGGAACTGAAAGATCAAGTGGGGAGGTGAAAGAGAGGATGGGAGAAGGAGGAAATGGGGATAGGCCACTAAAAATAAGGGCCATTTGAGGGATAGTATAGAAACCTAATACAGTAGAAGCTTTGTAAAGTAAATACATATATGAAGGGAAACTAAATGAAATTACCAAGTAATTGAGGAAACATAACTGATCACCAAATGAAGTTTTTCATCCCAGGACTTAGTTACATCTAATTGAGTTCTTGCCCAAAGAGGTCCCATGGGAACATCTAAACAACCCAGGCTGTTTTAAGACTACAGGTTGTTCTCCACAAACTGACTTCAAGGCCCATTTGCAGAAAGCAAACTCCTCTATTTCAGCATCTCTGCTACAGGAAGGTACTCTGCAGGCTACAAAAAGATAATGTAAATACCAACCCAGCCACAAACACTTTGATCTATATTGTGACCTGCCTGCAAGATATGCTAGTGCATTGGTGGCACAAAGATTGTGGGAGTAACCAAATATATGATTTGACTTAAGGTCCACATCATGAAATAGAGCCCATACTTGACATTGCTTAGGTGACCAAGAGCCTGAGACTAGATAGTAATTTGTGTTCTCTAAGGAAGTCTCAATGGGGAAACAAACAACGCTTAAGGGCACGCCCCATTCCCAGCAATAAATGGAAAACACAAAGTCAATGGCATCATTGGGGTTCCTTGTCTCATCATGTTGTGTCAGGGCTTTTTTCTTTATCTTATTTTTTATTTTTATTTTTATTTTATTATATAGTGAAGAGAGAAAACTTAGCTCAAGAAACCCCATTCTGCATTGTAGTAGCTATTTTATAAAAAGGTAAGATAAAGTTTAGTTTCACATTTCTGGCATGGGGGGTGCTGCCCAGGTCTGGGAGAAGAACAGTCATGTCTGATCAGTCCTGGGAAAAGAACATGTCCTAAAAGAATAGACCTAGCAGGGGCCCTCCCCAATTCTGACAGAAGAATACCTGCCCAGCTCTGGGAGTTCAGCCAAGACATCAGCCCAGGTCTGGAAGTAAAATAGATTCTCGCTTGACTAGTTCTGGGAAAAACCAGCCACACCAGGTAGGGTCCCGGTGGGGTCCATCCAGGTGGGGTCCAAAGATACTCTGGGGGAGAAAGACCCTAAGCACGAGCCAACCAGTAGCACGTCAGCACCTTGTCTCCAAGCAACCAACTTTGTTGTAACTTTTGCCTATGAAAGATCCCTTGTAACCAAAGACAGCAGCTACTTCCTGCTCTGTTGTCACAGAAGCTTGAAGTATGCTCCCTGCCTGGCTTGTATTGTGCTGCCAATAAACCTTGCTGTTTGCATTCCGGACATTTCTGGCTTCGGTGGTATCTCTGTGGGTCAAGCTCTGGACACAACATATAGATTTTCCCCCTCTCTCTTTACCTTACAGGTCCTTTGTATGTATATCATATTTCAGTCTAGTGTTTTTATGGTATTCCTAGATAGAGTGAGTGGGTCTCCACATCTATATGTGTTTCTGATTACTTTTACTGGGCTCTTTTTCTTCTATTTGTTTGTTTGGTTTTGTCCTATTATAATGTATTAGAATTTGTTTTATTCTACTTTATTTTGTTATTATTCCTTAGACGCTATTTGTTTTCCAAGGGGAGAGAGTGGGAGTGGATCCAGATGAGAGGAAAGGCAGGGAGGAACTAAGAGGAACAGGACAAGGGAAAGCCATAGTCAGCATATATTCTATGACAAAAAGCCATTTTCAGTAAAAGAAGAAAAAGAAAAAACTCAAATTACATGTAATGGTATGATATTCCATCTGAACTTAATAATATGAAATAATATGAAATGATTTGTAATTAAAATTTAAAATAAAATTTTTCAACCATTGTAATGAATAGACATTGATTTAATTGTCACACATGGGTAAGGTCAATACGAAAAGCATGATGGTATTCCCTTAGAAATTAAAGCTTCCATTCATAATAATAAAATAAAAATAAATAAAGAAAAAAAAAAGAAAAGAAAAATGATAGCAGCAGGAAAAAAAAAAAAGAAGAAATTAAAGCTTCAGCCTTGGTCCTGGGCACAAGGCTCACAGGTAAGAGTCTTCACTTCCTTGGCAGGGAACACAGTCTGCACAGACCATGACTGGCATAATAGCAGCAAGGAAGTAGAGGAGATCCTAAAAGCACTGCTGAGAGGTGAGAGGTGAAGAGGTGATGACTGGTATCATAACACTGGGACCTCACCAGAACAGCTGACCCTCTGATTGCATAGCTGATTAAGAGCCCTCAGACCAACAACTCACTAAGAGCCAACCAAGAACTAACCAAGAGTGAATTGAGGAAACAATGGACAGACAGCAGGGCAAGGATACATACAATACAAAGGCCAATAAGACACCACCAGGAGAAGTAAGTAGTCCTATACCTTCAAGATCTGAACATAACAATAAGAGGGAACAGAAGGAAATGACCTTTAAAACAGCTTTATGAAACTAATAGAAGCCTTAAAAGAGGATATAAAAAACTCCCTTAAAGAAATAGAAGAAAATACAAACAGAAAATCAGAAGAGATGAACAAAGCCTTTAAAGAAAATAAAGAAAACCAAGAAAAAGAAAACAAACAGATGAAAGAAATTTACCAAGAATTAAAAACTGAAATAGAAGCAATAAAGAAGGCACAAACTGAGACAAAACTAGAAATAGAAAATCTGAAAAAATGACTTGGACCCACAGATTTGAGCATAATCAACAGAATCCAAGAGGTGAAAGCGAGAATTTCTGGGGTGGAAGACTCAATAGTGGTAATAGACACAGCAGTTAAAGAAAACACTAAAACCAAAAAAAGTCATAACACAAAATGTCCAAGAAATTTGGGACACCTTGAAAAGACCAAACCTGAGAATAATTGGAATTGAGGAAGAAGAAGGATACCAGCTCAAAGGCACAGAAAATATATTCAACAAAATCATAGAAGAAAACTTTCGAAACCTAATGAAGAAAATGTCTATAAAGATATAGGAAACCAACAGAAATAGATCCACATAAAAAGTCTGCTTGTCATATAATAATCAAGCTAGCAAACCTACAGAACAAAGAAAAAATACTAAGAGCTCCAAAGAAAAAGGCCAAATCACCTACAAAGGAAGACCCATCAGAATAACACCCGACTATTCAATGGAAACAATGAAAGCAAGAAGGTCCTCGTCAGACATTATAGAGACACTAAAAGTGCATGGATGCCAACCTAGACTACTGTACCAAGCAAAACTATCAATCTAAATAGATGGAGTAAACAAGATATTTCACAACATAAACAGAATTAAACAATATCTAACCACAAATCCCGCCCTACAAAAAACCCTATAGGGAAATTTCCAACTTAAGAAAACCAGAAACACCCATGTAACTATAGACAAGAGGTAAGCCCACAGAAGAATCCACCCCCCCCAAAAGGAAATATAAGTTACTACCAAAAATGATGGGAAAAACTGATTGCTGGTCATTAATATCCCTTAATATCAAAGGACTCAAATAACCTATGAAAAGACATACTCTAAGACAATGGATACAAAAACAGAAACTTCTGCTGCATACAAGAAATGCATCTCAACTTTAAAGACAGACACAGGATCAAAGTAAAGGGTTGGGGAAAGACTTTCCAATCAAATGGTCCTAAGAAACAAGCTGGTATAGACATTCTAATATCTAACAAAATAGGATTTAAACTAAACTCAAAAAAAGAGACCAGGAAGGTCACTACTTATAAATCTCAGGAAAAATTCACCAAGATGAAATCACAATCCTGAATATCTATGCCCTTAACACAAGGGCACCTACATATATAAAAGTAACACTTCTAAAGCTTAAACCCCATATCAAGCCTCACACACCAATAGTGGGAGACTTCAATACCCTACTTTTACCCTTGGATAGGTCAACCAGACAGAAACTCAACAGAGAAATAAGGGATTGAGCAGAAGTTATGACACAAATGGACTTAGTAGATATATACCGAACCCTTCCACCTAAACAAAAAGAAATATACATATTTCTCAGCACCCAATGGAACTTTCTCTAAAATTGACCACATACTAGGTCACAAAGCAAATATCAACAGGTACCAAAAATGAGTATAACTCCTTGTACCATTTCAGATCACTAGGGTCTAAAGTTTGAGTTCAACAACATCAAGAATTACAGAAAGCCTACCAACTCATGGAAACTAAACATTATTCAACTGAACCACCTCTGGATCAAGGAAGAAATTAAGAAAGAAATCAAAGTCTTCCTAGAATTTAATGAAAATGAATCCACAACATACTCAAACTTATGGGATACAATGAAGCAGTCTTAAGGGAAAAATTCATAGCACTAGATGCCTACATGAAAAGATTAGAGAAATCCCACACAAGAGAACTATCAGCACAGATGGAGGTCCTAGAATATTTACAAGCAAACTCATCTAGGAGGAATAGAGGGCAAGAAATAATCAAACTTAGAGCTAAAATCAACACAATTGAAACAAAAAGAAATACAAAAAAAATCAATGAGTCAAAGAGTTGATTCTTTGAGAAAATCAACAAGATTGATAAGCCCTTATCCAAACAAACCAAAAAGCAGAGAGAGAGAGAGAGTATCCAAATCAAGAAAATCAGAAATGAAAAGTGGGACATAACAACAGACCCTCAAGAAATACAGAGAATTATCAGGTCATACTTTGAAAATCTATACTCCAGAAAAATAGAGAACCTAGGAGAAATCAAGAGCTTTCTGGACAGGTACCATTTATCACAATGAAATCAAGACAGATTAAAGACCTAAACAGTCCTATAACACCAAAGGAAATTGAAGCTGTCTTTAAAAGTCTGCCAAATAAAAAAAGCCCAAGCCCACATGGTTTCAGTGCAGACTTCTACCAGACATTCAAAGAATACCAATACCAATACTCCTCAAACTGTTCCATAGAGTAGAACCTGAAGGAATACTGCCAAACTCATTTTATGAGGCCACAATAACCCTGATACAAGCCACTGAAAGATGCAACAAAGAAAGAGAATTACAGACTAATTTCCCTCATGAACATTGATGCAAAAATTCTCAACAAAGTTTTGACAAACCAATTCCAACAACATAAAAAAAGTTATTCACCATTATCAAGTAGGCTTTATCCCAAAAATGTAGGGATGGTTTAACATATGGAAAACTATAAATGTCATACATTGTATAAACAAAGAGAAAAAACCCACATGATCATTTCCTTAGATGCTGAAAAAGCCTTTGACAAAATCCAACACTCCTTTATGATAAAAGTCCTGGAGTGATCAGGAATACAGAGAAAATACCTAAATATAATAAAGGCTATTTACAAAAAGTCAACAGCCAATATCAAACTTAATGGAGAAAAACTCAAAGCAATCCCCCTAAAATCAGGGGACTGGACAAGGCTGGTCCCTCTCCCCTTATCTATTCAACATAGTTCTTGAAGTTTCAGCTAAAGCAATAAGATAACAAAAGGAGATTGAAGGTATACAAATTGGAAAAAAAGAAGTCAAATTATCTCTTTTTGCAGATGACATTATTATATACATAAGTGACCCACAAAATTCTACCAGGGAACTTCTACAACTGATAAACATCTTCAGCAATGGGGCAGGATACAAGATTAACTCAAAGAAATTAGTAGCCTTCCTATACACTGAAGATAAAAGGGCTGAAAAAGAAATAAGGGAAACATCACCTTTTATAATAGCTGCAAATAGCATTAAACACCTCGGTGTAACTATCCAAAGAAGTATCAGATCTGTTTGACAAAAATTTTAAATCTCTGAAGAAAGAAATTGAAGAGGATATCAGAAAATGGAAAGATCTCTCATGTTCCTGGATAGGTAAGATCAACATAGTGAAAATGGCAATCTTACCAAAAGTAATCTACAGATTCAGTGCACTTCCCATTAAAATCCCACAACAATTTTTTACACAACTTGAAATAACAATACTCAATTTTATTTGGAATAACAGGAAAGCCAGTATTGCCAAAACAATTTTGCTCAACAAAAGAACCTCAGGAGGCCTCACCATCCCCAACTTCAAGTTATACTATAGAGTTACAGTAATAAAAACAGCCTGGTACTGGCATAAAAATAGACTTGTGGATCAATGGAATGGAACTGAACACCCAGACATTAACCCACACACCTATGAGCACTTGATTTTGACAAAGAAGCCAAAAATATTCAATGGAAGAAAGATAGTATGTTCAACAAATGGTGTTAGCATAACTGAATGGTATTGTGTAGAAAAATTAAAATAGATCCAAGCCTATTACCCTGCACAAAACTCAAATCCAAGTGGATCAAAGACCTCAACATAAACCCAGCTACACTGAACTTGATAGAAAAAAATATTGGGAAATATCCTCCAACGCCTTGGCACTGGTGACCACTTTTTAAATATCACACCAGTAGCACAGACACTAAGAAAAACAATCAATAAGTGGTACTTCCTGAAACTGAGAAGTTTCTGTAAGACAAAGGACACAGTCAATAAGACAAAACGACAGCCTACAGAATGGGAAAAGATTTTCACCAACCCTACAAGTGACAGAGGATTGACCTCTAAAATATATAGAGAACTCAAGAAAATAGAGCCCCAAACCCTTAATAACCCAATTAAAAAGTGGGGTTGAGAACTAAAATGGGAATTCTCAGCAGAAGAATTAAAAATGGCTGAAAGGCACATAAAAAAGTGTTCAATATCTTTAGCCATCAAAAAAAAATGCAAATCAAAACAACTTTGAGATACCACCTTACTCCTGTCCGAATGGCTAAGATTAAAGACACAGATGACAGCCTATGCTGGAGAGGTTGCAGAGCAAGGGAAATACTCTTCTGTTTTTTGTGGGAGTGTCAGCTTCTTCAGCCACTCTGGAATGCAGTATGAAGGTTTCTCAGAACTGGGAATCAATCTCCCCAAGGACTCAGCAATGCCACTATTGGGCATATACCCTAAAGATACACATTTGCACCCCAAAGGCATTAGCTCAATTATGTTCATAGCAGCATTATTCATAATAGCAAGAACCCTGAAACAACCTAGATTCCTGTCAACTGAAGAATGGATTAACAAACTGTGGTACATCTATACAATGGAGTACTACTCAGCAGTTAGAAAAATTGATACTCTAAAATTTGCAGGCAAATGGATGAGTTTGGAGAATATCCTCCTGAGTGAGGTATCACAATCCCAGAAAGATAAGCAGGGGATGTACTCACTCATTAGTGGGCTTTAAACAAAAAGGCAAAAAGCAAAGTATGTCCAAGCTTCAAACCACAACCACTGAACAGCTTGGTATCTGAAGCACCTTGGACTGGCACCTTGGAGCCCATTCCCTCCAGAGGAGCACCTGACCAGGTCTTGATGTTGGGATGAAGAAAGTGAATTTGCCTGGATTGGATGCTGAACTAAGCCACCTTGGGATCTTGGGACCTCCTGCCCTTGTTGGGGAGGAGATAAGGTGATGGGGAGAAGAGAGGGATGGGCGTTTGAACAAGGGGATATATGGATAAAAAATGAGGCTTTATTCGCAATAAAAAATTAACACCAAAAATAAATTTAAAGCATTTGTCAAAAATTATGTAGTAGGCTAAATGTGACTTGTATTGAATTTTAGCATAAATTTTCTAGTAAAGCATAAGTCAAATTATGAGAAGTATCTAAAGACTGTACATACTTACCTCTAGAACCTCCTAAACATAATACTTTGTACTGTAAAATAACAGGACAAGAATGGTTTTAGCAATATGTTACACGGTATCTTTCTTAGAAAATTTAACAAGTTAGGCACTGCACATTAATCATTATTTAAAAACAAGTGGTTCTAAATTCTTAAAACACTAAACAGCCCCTTATATTATATGGATGCCTGCAGCTGGGACACAGAAGCTGGATTTTTTTTGTTGTTGTTAGTCAAAGATTAGACAAAAAATATCTAGATAGGAGGCATCGAGTGCAATAGACTATCTTTCAGTTAGAATTAAGTGTGACTAAATAATGAGAAAAGAAAAACAAGTATCCAGACTGTGTCCTCTGCACTGAAAATCTTCAAACTTTTCCTGTTGCAGAGCTGCTGTCTCTGTCTCCTAAACAAGGGGCCTTAGCAACAGTTGTTTATTTAAAACAGTCAGTTTTATAAACTTCAGAACTATGAAAATTATATCCAAGGTAGGCATGTCAGCACTTGCCTATAATCCAAATCCTCAGGCAGAGGGCTTGATTTGAGGTCAGCCTGAGCTATGTGCTGAATTCAAGGGGGTTAAAAAGAAGAAACCAAGCAAATTAGAAAATCATATTTGTATTATTTGTTGCCAAAATTCTTTGTTCATAAAAGACAAATTTAACCATGAGTAACCAAAAATAATTTAACAATATGATACCAATGGAGAATAAAAAAATGTACACCTGGAGATAATGAGAAAAAAGTGTATAAATTGAACAATAAATCAAGACAATCACAGAGATGGAGTAATATATACTGCTTCAGTCCCAACCTTAGTCCAGTCTCCTGGTCATGGCTTCCCAGGGTCTCTTCTGATAATCTGCATTATAATCTGGGGATTCTTATAATAAAATCATATTTTGTATATGCCTCAAATGCCACATAGATTTACTGTAATATTAAACGTAAAAATCCTGCTTTTAAAAAAAGAATCATGTGACTATAGGAGGAGAGAAATGACACCATTTTCCTATATACGTGTACTCTTAATTTTAAAATTAATGTGTGTGTGTGTGTGTGTGTGTGTGTGTGCATGTGTGTGTGTGACAATAGCCTGTGGGAGCTGGTTCTGTCCTTTTATTACATGGGCCCCCAGGTTGAACCCAGAATGTTAGGTTTGTCGGCAAGCACCTTTCCCACTGAGTCATCTTGCTGGCCCAGGACACATACATTCTTTTTAAATTGTGCAAAGGAGTTTAGATGAGTTTGGCTCAGAGCCAATATTCCACCTTGTCTTGAGTTCACTCTGGTTCTTAACAACCTCTGATGGTCCCATGGCTTTTCCTTTCAGAAACAACTGATTCGATCTGTCCTCAGCATACCAGTCATATTCACATGTACCTTCTACCGCACTCTCTAACCTATAGGCCACCAGCACCTGATGACTGAGCTTATTGGCCTCTTTGGCAGATAAAGGGGACCACTGAGTCACTGCCACCAGCCTGCAGCTTCACTAGGGTTTTCTGTTCTCATCTTAATCTTACTGCACTGCAACTCTCCAGCACATGTTGGCCTCAGCAAAATGACATTGTAATGAACACTGTGTTATGTGGTTGTGCTGGGTGGTACTAGTTTGTACTGTGCACAGCCTTGCCTACCATCTGATGCTGCATTTACAGCACTGCTCTGGACTGGCTATGGCATTCAGCAGACAAGATATCTATACTCTCTTTTTTGCATATGCATAAGTTCATGATACATAAAGAGTTTATCTCAAACAGGGAGCTTCAGCTGGGCCCTCAGGAGGTAAGGTAGACTATGTAGTGTTTCCAGCAGTGGGGGAGGCTTGGCAGCCAGCCAGACTTCTTGCTCTATTTCTAGGAAAGTTCATGGCTATAGGTGAGAGGGTTTTTAAAAAACACACACAGATGAGAGAGAGAGAGAGAGAGAGAGAGAGAGAGAGAGAGAGAGAGAGAAGTTTGAGATGAAGAAGAGGAGGAGGAGGGGGGAGGGGGGGAGGAGAAGGGAAGGAGGGAGGGAAAGAGAGAGGGAAAACTGAGAAAAGAAATGCTAGCACAGGCCACACACCATTTGATTCAAAGCTTTATACATTTGCCTAAAGTTGTATTTTCATGCTTGATTTTGCCTTCTCGATTCTTATGCAAGAACACCAGCTTCCTCATAACTCAGTGTGTAGCTGCTGAATTATAAGCCACTATCAGAGACGTGAGATCCCTTAGAAATCCTAAGATCCAAATTAAATTTTGGACTTGGATGTTTAATTTCTAATCCAACTGAGCATTGCAACATTTGTACCTGAGTGTGTGCTCTTTATTTTATGTCAGTATATTTTGTTGTCCAAAGGAGAAGAGTGAAGATGTGTTAGACTTAAAGCCAGTTGAGTTGAGCACGGTAGTAAAGAACTTTAACCAGCTTATGGCGGCAGATAGTAGACAACGGGGACATCAGAAGCTCAGCCCCAGCCCTGCTTCCCTCCTTATTAACCGTGGGATCTTGAACAGGCTACTCAGTATTTTCCCCTAAACATTTTTTAGTAAGAATTATATAGACTTTATAGACTTGTGGCCAATGTCAAGTGAAGAAAATAATCTGTGGATAGTTTTTCTAACTAATACAAAGTAAGCATTCAATCTATGTAACAAAAACAAAACGAGATGGGCCAAAGACAAGTGAACAATTATTTTTGAAAATAAAATTACTAATTGCTAAACTAGTTTTGAAAATTTAATCCCCTTCTAGGTGCATTTTCACAAAGCTTATTTCACTTAATTTCCACAGAAAGTTTGTGATGCCTTTCTCTTTATAGGAATGTATTAGGTGCATTACTGATTTCTTTTGCAGCGGAGTGAATATAATAAAAGAGCTCAAAACATATCAATACATGGCAATTAGACATGGTATCACTGGAATTTAAACAAAATTTTGATCTAAGTAAAAAATCCTGGTGTTTATCCACACCATCTCCCATTTATGCCTCTCCACAAGGCAGCTGCCATCTAAAATAATGCCAGAGTTTTCCTAAAGCTAGCAAGTGAGTACATATAGACAGATGGCTATAAATACAGGTCAAGTACATACAGTCCACAAAATCCTTGTAAAATACACTGTTCTCCACCATAATTTCCAAGGGGGAAATATAATTTCCACCTAGAATGGGCAGATTTGGCATTACAAGTACATCTCCCTATGCTCATTATAGCTCTATAAGCACTGTGGGCCAAGAGACTTTTTATAGAGTATTATAAAATACACTTTTAAAAAGGAACTTCTAAGGGTTTTTTCCCCACCTACCTGAATATTGTTATCACTTCTGTCAACATTCTCTGTTCTGTGATGTGGGGAAGAATTTATTATTGACTGAAACTACGTCTCATTTTTTCTCAAGTTTGTGATTAACAAAAACTTCATCACATATACCCCCAATAGTACCAAGATGCAGTGCCTTTCCTTAAGGAGACCATCATACTTCAGGAAAACTCATGCAAAGGCACATTCAGTATGACTAAGACAACATGAACAAGGTTGTTTCAGCAACATTAACTAACTAGCTACCCAAGCAACAGGAGAAAGAGCCCAGGTAGAAATATGGATGAATGGATAAGTTATAGAATGACTACAAAATGGAATGATTGTCAGCAGCATAAAGTAAGCAACAGTAGCTACATGCATCCATCCATATGGCATAGACCATGAGTGAATATTGACTCAATCAAAAGAAAGTTGCAAACAGCCCCCGGTAGAAGAAGAGACCTGACATATACTCGGACAGACATTAATCTGAGGACATGATACTACATAAAATAATGACAGAGAAAACTAATCTTTTGTTCTATCTATAAAAAGTATATAGAAGAATACTATTTATAAATACAGAAAATAGAAAGGACTTCAGGAGAGGAAGCTACAAGAATACACAACTGGATTTTTGGAGCCTTTTCTCTGTTCAGAGCCTCTCTGAGCAGGCAGGATTTGGAGAGAAGGACAGAAATGGGGCTTCCTGGACCATGCAGGGGTGAGTTGGGGTCTCCAACCAACACCTCTCACAACAGCGAGCACCAGCATCAGGGGATGGTTCAGTATGAAGCCAACACTAGAGAGGTGGGGTGGAGACTCTAACCAAAGAGACATCTCAAACCTACAGCTGGAAAAGAGATAATTTTACACAGAGAGAGGGAGGCACATGTAACGGTGCAGGGATGGAGGTCTGAGACAATTCACATGAGTCTAATCTGTCTTTCTACCATGTGAGCACTAAGAACCACCTTGCTGATCCAAGAGAGATAATTCTGATGGTGATGGTAAAATAGGGCTATCAGATAAAGGGTAAATGGACTTTTATTTTTATTTATAATACAAAGTGATTACTAAAACCATTGACGGGGACCCTCAAGATCACATGCCTCATTTGGTGAGCAGACAAAGTCACTTCCAAACTGGTTTCTGTTACTAGGGAGCAGCATCAGATCGGCACTCACTTCTACAACAATGTAGATAGATGAGCTTAACTACATTAACGTCTAGGAGCTTTGTGAGTTCAGCCTTTCAGAAGATCACTGTTTATGTCCAAAATATTGTTGAGCAAATGTAGTGATACCTCTTAAGAGCATTTCATTCATAGCTGTCTCCAAACCGAGCAAGACAAGTACCATCTGAGAGTTCCTACGTGTGCACTAACAGCTTCTAATATCCAGAACTCAAAGTGTGTGAATGAATCACCACTCACCCTTAATTATATCATCATTGTGAAAGGTCTGTTTTACATGGCCCAACTTTTAAAATCAAACAAAGGTAAATCTGAGAAAAGCATGCAGGATTTTAAAATAAAACTGATAACAGAACATAGCTCAATTTTAAAGACGCCAAACACCGCTGTAGACTCCTAAGATATGCTTTCTCCCGACAACCTGCTGCAGAAGTGAAATCTGACTCTGTAAAATTAGTCCCTTAAAGTTCTCATCCCGACAAATTCCCCACATTAAGAAGCCAAAGTGAAAATTCAGCTATAACTTCACAAAGAATACAATAACCCTATACAGATCAGTAGTGAGAGGTTCATCCGCATCCTGAAGCAAAGACAGTACAAGGGGATGACTCCATTGAGTGAGGTGAGGCTAGAGGAAAATTGGGGAGAATTCATTCCAACAGGGGAGGTAAGGGCTAATAATCAGGGTGGGGGACGGGGACAAACCACCCAGAAGTGCATTTGACTAACTGCAACAAAATCGAGAGATGTACCTGATGCTAACTGGGTTTTGTGGGTAGTAACTATAAATTATCAAAAGCCATAAAATCCATTTGGAAAATAAATAAAAAATGATTCTGTAAATGGAATGAGGCCACTTGCAGTTGGCTGTTCTTATACTTCTTAAAGAGACTTTACACGCCATGCTATATTTTCTGTGCTGTAAATCAGCCAGGAGGAAGAGGGAGAGAGATCATTTCACTTGTTACTAGTTCATGATATTTTAATTATGGCATTATATAGTGCAAATTCTTTTATCAATTCTATCAAGATTCGTAACCAAAACATCATTTCTTTTGTTTATAATAAAGAAGAGTGAGCCTCACTAAGGTGTGACTCTTTAATATAATTTACAAGTAAAATCCTATGAAAAGACATTTTCCATAATAAATAAGACACACTGTGCAAATTGTCTGAGATTTCTCTTCCCTGGAGGAAGCAATAGCTGATGCTTAATGCCTGTCATTAATAACTCCTAATTCAAAGGCTGCTCTTGTCACTTGAGAGGCCAAAGTTAGTCAGCTGACTCAGTCTCGAGGCAAACAGACACTGAACATATTGTGAGAGACAACTCACATGGTTATCCGAGGCATCCCACAAACCCAACCAACCATTCTGGCAAATGTCCCTGGGAACTAGACACAGCTTTCCAACTTGTAACAATTCCATTCCCATTAATTAGAAGAAACAGACTAAAGGAAAGTTTCATGAAAGTATTGCTTGCTTAAACATTATCTGTGCACTCACAAAATGAACCCCTTCATGTATTATCTGAAAAGCAATGCTTTGAAGATGATGTTCTAATTGAAGAACATTTTAAATTAGATTTTCTTTAATTAGGCTTTTCTCAATAGAGTTTGATTAATAGTTCATTTGAGGTGAATAATGTACTTTCAATACATTCAACAACAAAGGGCTAGGAAATAAGTATATTATCAAGTTAGGCAGCGAGATAGGGCTTAGCAGCCTGGGATGCCATTGAAGATAGACACTTTATGATTGGCTTTGAACTTCATTTCTTGCTTCCCAGGAAACACCAGAAAGGGAAACATCTGAACTGGCTGTTAGGATTTAAACTACTACATGGAAAGGTGGAGGTATCACAGCTTTGTTGAGGCACCTTACGGAAAGTTACCTTTTCCTAGTCAAAAGAATGGAACCTGAGTTCCATCTCTGGCCTGGGAAGAGACATGACATGCTGATGTGCTCCAAAGATCAGAACATTACATCAGATCATTTTCTCCCTTAAGAGTTAATCCACCCAGAGCTGTTATTCACCTGGCCAGGAGATTACCCTTCAGGAAATTCAGTCACATCAAAACACATTAAGGTGAGAGGAATAATTATTCCTGTAATTAGACAATGTATTCAGCCTGTCCAGAGCCCCTCCCCCAGCCTACCCACTTAGAGAGCTGTTCCTGATGCACTGTTGAGACCACCCATGTTTCTTTTCTGATTCCTAAATCAGAAAATCTGTCTTTTTTCTTTCTTTTTCTCTTATTCCAGACAGTAGCCAGCCGCCTAACATGCCTTCCCTGGCACTTTGGTCTCTCACAGAAGCACCCCCTCCCAACCCCTGTCCTCAGCTGCTTGTCACCCTCTTTTACTTGCTTGACTCTCTTGGATCCTGTCTCCAAAAGTCTTACTTTCCTTTCCCCTCCCATTGTTCTGAAAACTGAGATTTACAGCATTCTATCTCATTCTTATCTCAAACTCTACCCAAATGGTCCTAGAGCAAACTTCTGAGTCTGTTTTTTAAATTATTTCATCAATGAGACCTGAGAACTCAGGAAAGGGAACCCGTTTGTTCCCCTGATTGTAATAACATGTAAAGCAATGGTGTTTGTTGTTTTTGTCACTGGAGGAATAAATTCATAAATATACATGTATTCACAGGATTATATACATTAATACTAGTTATAAATCTGAAAAATAAATTGGCATGTGGTTAGATGAAAACTTATAAATATTTCATATGAATGACTTTCAGAGTACTATGAGCTGAAAAACTGATGATCTCACAAACTTCACAAATATTTAACTTGACAAAACATACATTTTGTATGGGTTCTTTCTGTGGGGTTTATTTTTCAAATGTAACAAAAATTCAGAGGGAAATATATCCTCTAATTAATGAACATAAAATTCAAGAGTCCTGAGAACAGGAAAAAAATAAAGTAATAAAAATAAAGAAATAAAAAGATTAAAGAAATATATAAAAAGAAATTAGGGAACTTAACTGGACCTTGTAACATAGCAACTGGACAGAAAAAGTGAGAAAATTACTTCTAGGTAATGGACAGTAGGAAGTGTAAGAATGTAGTTCTGGGCCTGAAAAGATGGCTCAGTGGTTGAGAGCACCATTTGCTCTTTGAGAGGACTGAGGTTAATTCCCAGCAGCCACATACTGGCTCCTAACCAGCTGTAACTCCTGTTTCAGGGTTTCTAATATCCTCCCCTGGCCTCTGGGGGAACTGCATGCATGTAATACACAGACATACATGCAGGTAAAATGTAATAAAATAAACAAATTAAAAAAATCTTTTCAAAAAAGAATGCACTTCTCACACAAGTAAAACTCAGTAGCTGAGACCCACACTTCCCTGGGAATTCTATCTAGAGACAGTGTCGTGAGTCTGGCAAAGGGGTTACAGTCCACACTAAGTCCTGCAGTTCTGCCGACCTAAGGAGACAAATCAATTAAACAAGTTTGAGGTAGTTGAAGCCTTTGAAACCTTAGATTGATCTAAGGGAGCAAAGGGTTGCCAGAGCATGGCACATAGCTCAGAATCCACTGTGTATGTGCAGAACACAACACAGGTAACCAAGAACCAGAGCATGCAGAGTTCAGGTTATGGATTCTTTCTGGTAGCTACTGACTGAGACCAAATAACAGTTATTTTAAATTCTTTCCCTTCTCCCTGTGACATAATATTTCAATAATTGTGTGAGAATTTTGTACAATGCACCTTATCACATTCTCCCCAAACAAAGAAATAAAACAAAACTCCCATGAAGTCTAACCTATGCTGCTCATGTACTCACTGAAGCGTGGTCAAACTTCCAGTGGCCAGCCCTTTCAAGAAAACTGAGTACCCACCCCCACCCACCAGAAAGACCCACTGTGAAGAGCTACATTTCAGCATCATTATCACCATTTTATTTGTTGTTGTTTGCTTGTTTGGTTGGTTTTTGGTTTTTGAAGACAGGGTTTCTCTGTATAGCCCTGCTCTCTCTCTCTCTCTCTCTCTCTCTCTCTCTCTCTCTCTCTCTCTCTCTCTCTCTCTTTCAGAGGGGTATAAATTCTTAAAGCTTTCCCCAAGGTTCAGTGTCAGGCCGCCAGGCATCTGTCAGAGTTTAGAGGGTGCTACCTGCATCTAGTGTGACTATTCCTATAGACATAGGTGAAAATGTTTGGGAAGCTTCACCAAACAATCCCAAACCTGGTTGGATTCTGTTTGGGTTTTTTTTTTTCTGCTAAAAAAAAAATAGTAGTTTATGATTTGATTTCCATATACAAAGAATATTCCTCTTATGATGAAAATTCCCCAAATTGTACTAAAAATGTATGAGACTTATATTGGTTACTTGTATCTTGCTAGAATAAAACACTATTTGACCAAAAGTGACTTACAGAAGACCGAATTTAGTTTGGTTTCTGACTCCAAAGGGAGAGTCCATAATGTTGAGAAAGACATGGCAGCAGGCAGCCTGGAGGAAGCCTAGCCACCAATATAAAGTAGCAAGAGGGGACTGAAGACTCCCGAAGCCTACTCTACTGTCAGGCTTCCTCCAGGCGAGCCACACCGCTGAAGGGCTCCAAGACCTCCCCAAACAGGGCAGCCAACTGAGACCAAGTGTTTAAATATCGGATCCAGTGGGGGCCATTTCATATACACATCATCACAAGACATGAAATCACAAAGGAAGCTGCCACATAAGAGATCTATAACACACACTAATCAGTAACTGGGCATTTTTTATACTTTTCCAAAAATGAATCAAGTCTAAGTGGTAGACAACATTTCTTGGTTAGTTTTAGCTTCAATTTCTTTCACGAGGCAATTGAATCAAATGGTCCAAAGTTATAATTTCATTGAAAATAAACAACAACTAAGAAAATACAAGACAAAAAAGATAAATACAGATGAGTAGCATTTATTGCCCATAAAAACATTTCAACATTGGTTTTGTATTCCCAGGTTCACTTTAGCTTTTTCCCCTCTGTGCTCGTGGATCTGACTCCCCAACATACACAGGCGGGCACTTGCACTCTGTCCACACACATTCTAATTCACCCTAATGGCTGTGCCTATTTCTTCACTTTGTTCCTGTCTCTTATATTTTTATAACTCTTTGCTGCAAAAACACCAGTGAAAGAACATTTTCCAAAGAGTGTGATTTAGAGACTAGAAACAAATACCATGCCTCCTCTAACATTTCTATAACATATTTTTTTCTGCATTTATATTTTGTCTTAAACATAAAACTCTTACGTAATACTTTAAATCTTTTAGAAACACTCTAACATACTTTGTTAAACACAATCACAAAGAAAAACTGTCAGAGACTATTATTCTTTTAGGTTTTTGCTGTTTGTTTACAGATACCAAGCTGAAGTTTCAGGGGTCAAGGTAGAAAAATTAGACAACAGAAATTCCAAGTGAAAAATCTAGGATTTCTGACTCAGTCTATTTCCCTGCCAAGTGCAGTTTATTCTCCATATCTGCTGACTCAGTCTATTTCCCTGCCAAGTGCAGTTTATTCTCCATATCTGCATGTTCTCTATCAATTAAAATAATTGCTGATCCAAAAATAGTTTAAAAACCACCTTGAGTCTGTATTGAACACATTGAGACTTTTTTCTTGACACTGTTTCCTAAACAATGTAGTACATCTGTGTAGCATGTACATTTGTACCAGGTAGTAGAGAGATGTAAGGATTTTGTCGGGGGAGCAGGGGAGATCTTCACAAGCTGTATGGAAATACTGAAGTATGTTATAGAAAGGACTTGAGTGTGACACTACAGCTTAAAGCATTTACATTTTTTAATTATGTGTTATGTGTACATGTATGTCTGTGTGAGTATGTTTAATATGAGTGCAGGTAACCTTAAAGGCCAGGAGAGGGTATTGGATTCTCCTGGAGCTGGAGTTACAGATGCCTGGGAGCAGCTTGAAATGTGTGTTGGAAGTTGAACTGAGGTTCTCCGAAAGATCAGCAAGTGTTCTTTCAGATTCTAGATGCAATTTACTTTTAGGTCCTCAAATATTTTTCTATTGTGGCTAGACACACAGGATAAGGCATGGGGAAATGCATCCTCTACAGCTGTAACTGCTGGAGAAATTGATTTCAAAGGTCAACATGACTAAAATATTAGCTATACATCCTTTGAAAAATTTCAAACATTTAAAAAGATTCCCAGTACCTCATACTTTAATAATCACTGATATTTTATCAAATAATATTTTTAGGGACAAGAAATACCAAATAATCCATTGACACTACTGGTGTGTATGTTTCCCTCATGGGAATCTAATCAGCAAACCACAGAGATACAGAATGCTCCTATGCCACGCAGCACTACTCACAATGAGCAAGATACAGAATGAGCCCCAGTGCCCAACAGCAGAAGTAGATACAGGAAAGGTAGGATGTACATGCACAATGAACCTTATTAGGTTATGAAGAAGAATGAATTTACAACAGTTGTAGGGCAATAGGTGAAAATAGAGAACAGTATGCTGACTGAAATAAACCAGACTCTCAGAGAGACAAATATCAGATATTTTTTGTGTCATTTAGTGTGTATCGATTATCTAGTGTGTTCTACATATTAACATATATCTTTAATATGTCAATTTTGTAGTCAGACAGTGGTGGTGCATGCCTTTAATCCCAAAACTTGCGGAAGGCAGAGGCTTGTAGATCTCTGAGTTTGATGTCAGCCTGGTCTATAGTGAGTTCTAGGACAGCCAGGGTTACATAGAGAAACTCTGTCACAAACAACTCCTCCACACACACATACACACACACACATTTAATTTGTTTGTTTGTGTGTGTGTGTGTGTGTGTGTGTGTGTGTGTGTGAGACCTAAACATACATAGGCAACTATTTGGGAGAAAATCTTCCAAAGAATGGTTAAGCAACAACCTCAGAGAACACAGCCACTCCCCTCTCTGCTGAACCCTAGTGAGCATGTCAGAAATGGATGACCTTTTCCAAAGCCCAGGAGGTCCTTCAATCCCCTGTCAGATGTCTTCCTGTCAAAAGGCTCCAATGTCTGGCTGCCTTACCCACTTCTGCAACCTGAGAACACTTAAAACAGTGTTTTTCTTTCAAGAAAGGCTTTCATTTTATAAAGCATCTCACTGGCAAGGTCAGAATTATGTGCACAGGTGGCAATCCTCTTAAATACATAGGACAAACAGACTTTCAAAGACATGCACATTTAGGAAGATAGTGAAGTCATCTATTATATCCTATACAAAGTGAGCAGTTGGGAATGCCTGGCTGCCAGAGTACAAGGAGGTAAGGTCAAGACAGTGTCAGTGACTTTCTTATTTATTTATTTATTTATTTATTTATTATTTATTTATTTATTTATTATGAACAAAGAAGTCATATTTTCTATCCTGTATATCCTTACTCAAGGTCCTTTCCCCCCTCTCAATACATCAGGTCATTCTCTCTTCTCCACAACTCCCCCTCCCCCCCCCCCCCCGCCCCGCCAGGCAGGTGGTCCCAAGGTCCCACTGTCCCAATATTGCTTAGTTCAGTGACTTTCTTTTCTTGTTGTTCCTGAAGAGTGGACTGGCAGTAAACATGAGCCAACATCAGCATAGTGATTTATCCACTGGCAATGCAGACATCTCAGTCCTCTCTGAAGGCCTTAACTGCACCAACACCCACAGGGGCAAACTGCAAATCCACTGTGGTACATTTCCAAGAGCCTGTAACACTTCATGTCTATGAGGTGGTGATAGAAAATAAACATTCCTACTGGGCACCTGTGATCCCACAAATAATTCACTAACTATGACTCATTTGCTCCTTGTCAATGTTCTGAAAGGGAGGGGGTTTAGAACCGATTGTGTTAATGGCTTACATCAGGACACAACTTCCAACAGGGAGGTGCATGAGTTACCTGAGAAGAAAAGGAGAAATGAAAAGCCTTATTTCCACCTTTTTGCCCCCATCACTAATGATTTAATTCTACTCAGTCACTAGCTGATGATCACATGTTCCTGGTACAACTGTGTGTGGCTTTGTCCAGTTCAGCTCCTCAAATTTTTATCAGGTACTTTCTAAGTGCTCCATGCTGAAGCCATAAAGACCAACTGCAGTTCTTATCTTGGGTTTACAAAAGTCAACTCTTTAAAAGCGTTGTAGAGAAGAGCATTTGTTTTCTGGATTTTGACCTTCAGAGACTCTCCCTGCATGGATTCTCTCAACTTCAAGCTCACTCTCCATCACTGGCCCATGTAGAAGTTTTACTTGGCTGCCCTGCAGCAGAGATGTGGACCAAAGACAATTTCAGGAACCAGCAGGAGTAAATTTCAGAGTGGGTAGTGTGCTTTTGGGAGCAATACTGCTTGCTACTGAGGAGTGCAGGAGTGTATGGGTTAATGACTTGACTGTAGTGGCTTCAAAGTTTGACTCAAACAGAATTTTTACATAACCTTCTTCTCTCTCATTTTACCACTGCTGTTGGTTGTTTTTCGCTCTTTGAGGGGCCTGGCACTAAGCTCCTGAATAAATTACACACAGAGGCTTTTCTTAATTATAAATGCCTAGCCTTAGCTTGGCTTGTTTCTTCCCAGATTTTCTTAATGTAAAAATCATTCTAATTTTCCTTGTCTTCCTTCTGAATATCTTCCTTTCACTCTTTGGCTGGATGAGTGGCTGGCCTCTGAAGTCCTCTCCTTGTTCTTACTTCTTTCTTTCCTCCCAGATTTCTCCTTCTATTTATTCTTTCTGTCTGCCAGTCCTGCCTATCTTTTCTCCTGCCTTGCTATTGGCTGTTCAGCTCTTTATTGGACCATCAGGTGTTTTAGACAGGCAAAGCAGCATAGCTTCAATGAGTTAAACAAATGCAATATAAAAGAATGCAACACATTTTTGCATCATTAAACAAATGTTCCACAGCATAAATATATGTAACACATCTTAAAACAATATTCTACAACACACCACACTGTTCTCTGATACCTATTGCTAATGATACTATACTGTATATTGCTAATAAAGTAGATCAAACATGTTCTTATACATAGCAAATGGCACCTCGTATATCTTAAAAATTTTTATTAAAAATTTCAAGTATACTGTAATCTATAATCCTCAAAGGACATTTAGTTTCTCTGATGAGAGGAAATAACAATGCCTCTTCGTAAAAGCAGCCATTCAAACCATGGCTAGGAAGAACTGGTTGGTGTGGCTAAGAGAGACTGTCAGCTGTACTTCCCAGTTAAGTGTCCAGGCTCGAATTTGAGATATGTGTGCCGGCGATAATGATGAACTACAGAGAAATACCAGAGACTGTTTTGAAAACAGCATGGGCTGGAGAACTTGCCAGGCTGTGCTGTTCTCAGACTAGGATGTCAGTGCTCCAGGCTGTAAGAACTGTCTGGACCCACAGTGAAGGGTTGAGCCCATGGGGATAACTCCACTAATTCCATCATGTGGCAATGCCTGTGACAAGACAATTAGTGAGGCAATTTGGGAAACAAAGGATTATGTATTACAGTGGCTGAATTTTTTTTTGTTTTTTGTTTTGGATATTAACTGGCTACTGGTAAGAGACAGGCTACCTTCAAAAATAATTGTGCTCTTGAGATTATTGAATTGACAGTGGATTGTAGGCTAAGTTGGCTGAAAAGACAAGGAAATATAAACTAAGCTTGTGACTTGCTGTGCTGAGAAAGACCAATTCACAGTTACAAGACTAACAGTAAACTTCTCATAACTATTGTGGGTATGCCTCCACAGTCATAACTGAACATCTACAAAACATATTTTGGGGCTTCAGAGTAATGTTCTGAAAGACATCTAGGTTTCCAACAATGGGTAAAAGGGAATACCAACCACATCACATATCACCCAGGAAAAGCAATGAGACAGCACCATGCACCTATAGGAATAGACAAAGTCCAGGGCACAGCTAGCAACATTGCTAGCATCTGTGAGGACAGAGAGAAATAAGGAATGCTCATTTTGTTACTCGGCATTTTGGAAGACAACTAGTCTGGCTGTTTATTATGAAAGTCAATATACTTTCATCATATGATCTAAGTTTCATACTCTTTATTTTTAAAAAAGGAGTTGAAAAGCTATGACCGTATAAAAACCTGCAGGAGGTGATGATAATAGCCCTCTTTATAATTGCCTTCTCAGAAGCAAATAAGATGTCCACCAGCGGGTAAGTGGGTAAACTATGACACATTCACACAAAGTAATATTATCCATCACTAAAACACATGTGTTATCCAGTCATAAAAAGACATAAAAAATTTATATTACCATGTGACAACATCCAGTAATAAAAGATTGTATAATGCTAACTCCATGAATTCTAGAAAAGGCAAAAGAATGGAGGTTTCCAGAAGCTACTAAGGAGGAAGGAACAGGTCAAGTATAAGACTTAGATGGCATTGAAATTATTCTGTATGAAATAACAATTGAGGAGAGATGTAACTTTTGAAACTTACACACTTTTAAAACTCACAAAAAGAGTAACACTGAGAGCAAACGCTATGATGAACTATGAACTCCAGGCTACAATGATGTGCTAACACAGGACATTAATCTTAAGGTACCACTTTCATCCCAGCCAGATGCCAGTAATTGGGAAGAATAAGCATATGTGGGGGCTAAAAATTTTTAATCTATGAAAGATTGGCTTTAGTAAATTACAAAAGTCATTGGATGTTTTTCATTTGTACATGGGACCCAATAATTAGTTGCAAGGGAATTCTTTAAATTAAATTTATTTATTTTTCCTTTTTTATTATGAATAAAGTCACATTTACTATCGGTATATTTCCTTATTCAAGGTCTCTTACCCCTCTCATTCCTCCAGTCACTCTCTCTTCTCCACATCTCCCCATCTCCTCCCCAGCAAGGGCAGGAGGTGCCAAGGTCCCAAAATAGCTTAATTCAGCATTCACTCCTGGCAGATCCACTTTCCTCACCCCAACATCAAGACTGAGTCAGGTGTCCCTCTAGAGGGAGTGGCATCCAAGGTGTTTCAGATCCCAAGCTGTTCAGTGGTTGTGGTTTGCCGCTTGGACATACTTTGCTTTTTGCTTTTTTGTTTAGAGTCTACTAATGAGTGAGTATCCCCTGCTTATCTTTCTGGGTTTGTGATACCTCGCTCAGGAGGATATTCTCCAGATCCATCCATTTGCCTGCAAATTTTAGAGTATCAATTTTTCTAACTGCTGAGTAGTACTCCATTGTATAGATGTACCACAGTTTGTTAATCCATTCTTCAGTTGAGGGGCATCTAGGTTGTTTCCAGGTTCTTGCTATTATGAATAATGCTGCTATGAACATAGTTGACCTAATGCCATTGGAGTGTGAATATGTGTCTTTAGGGCATACGCCCAGAAGTGGTATTGCTGGATCCTTGGGGAGATTGATTCTCAATTTTCTGAGAAACCACCATACTACATTCCAGAGTGGCTGAACAAGCTTACACTCCAACCAATGGAGGAGTGTTCCCCTTGCTCAGCATCCCCTCCAGCATAGGCTGTCACCTGTGTCTTTTATCTTAGCCAGTCTGACAGGTGTCAGGTGGTATCTCAAAGTTGTTTTGATTTGCATTTCTCTGATGGCTAAAGAAGTTGAGCACTTTTTCAAGTGACTTTCAGCCATTTGTAATTCTTCTGCTGAGAATTCCCTTTTTAGTTCTGAACCCCATTTTTTAATTGGGTTATTCAAGGTTTTGGCTCTAGTTTCTTGAGTTCTCTCTATATTTTAGAGGTCAGTTCTCTATCACTGTAGGGTTGGTGAAAATCTTTTCCTGTTCTGTAGGCTGTCATTTTGTCCTATTGACAGTATTCTTGGCTTTACAGAAGCTTCTCAGTTTCAGGAGGTCCTACTTATTCATTGCTGTTCTTAGCTTGGTGTCACTGGTGTTATATTTAGGAAGTGGTCACCTGTGCCAATGCATTGGAGGGTATTTCCCACTTTCTTTTCTATCAAGTTCAGAGTGGCTGGGTTTATGTTGAGGTCTTTGATCCACTTGGATTTGAATTTTGTGCAGGGTGATAGGTTTGGATCTATTTGTATTTTTCTACACACTACCAACCAGCTATGCCAACACCCTTTGTTTTTTTAAATTATTTATTTATTATATATACAGTATACAGAAGAGGGTAGCAGATGTCATCATAGATGGTTGTGAGCCACCATGTGGTTGCTGGGAATTGAGCTCAGGACCTCTGGAAGAACAGTCAGTGCTCTTAGCCTCTGAGCCATTTCTCCAGCCCGCCAACACCATTTGTTAAAGATACTATCTTATTTCCATTGAATATTTTTGGTCTCTTTGTCGAAGATCAGGTGTTTATAGGTTTTTGGGTTAATGCCCCGATCCTCAGTTTGATTCCATTGATCCACAAGTCTGTTTTTATGCCAGTACCAGGCTGTTTTTATTACTGTAGCTCTATAGTATAACTTGAAGTTGGGGTGATGCCTCCTGAGGTTTTTTTGTTGAGCAAAATTGTTTTGGCAATGCTGGCTTTCCTGTTATTCCAAATGAAGTTGAGTATTGTTCTTTCAAGATCCATAAAATATTGTGTTGGGATTTTGATGGGAAGTGCACTGAATCTGTAGATTGCTTTGGGTAGAATTGTCATTTTTACTATGTTGATCCTACCTATTCAGGAACATTAGAGATCTTTCCATTTTCTGATATCCTCTTCAATTTCTTTCTTCAGTGATTTAAAATTTTTGTCGAATAGATCTGATACTTCTTTGGTTATAGTTACTCTAAGGTATTTAATGCTATTTGCAGCTATTATAAAGGGTGATGTTTCCTTTATTTCTTTTTCAGCCCTTTTATCTTTAGTGTATAGGAGGGCAACTGATTTCTTTGAGTTAATCTTGTATCCTATTACATTGCTGAAGGTGTTTATCAGCTGTAGGAGTTTCCTGGTAGAGTTTTGTTTGTCATTTATGTATACAATCATATCATCTGAAAATAGAGATAGTTTCACTTCTTTTTCCAATTTGTATCCCCTTAATCTCCTTTCATTCTCTTATTGCTTTAGCTAAAACTTCGAGAACTATATTGAATAGATAAGGGAAGAGAGGACATACTTGTCTCGTTCTTTCACCCCCGGATAGGTCAACCAGACAGAGACTCAACAGAGAAATAAGGAGTCTAACGGAGGTTATAATGCAAATGGATTTAATAGATATTTACAGAAACTTCCATCCAAATGCAAAGGAACATACATATTTCTCAGTACCACATGGAATTTTCTCTAAAATTGAATACATAATTGGCCATAAAGCAAATATGAATAGATACAAAAATTGGAAATAATCCCTTGTATCATATAGGACCACCAGAGCCTAAAGTTGGAGTTCAACAGCATCAAAAATCACAGAAAGCCTACCAACTCATAGAAATTAAACATCACTCAGCTGAACCACCTCTGGGTCAAGGAAGAAATTAAAGATATCAAAGTCTTCCTAGAATTTAATGAAAATGAATCCACAACGTACCCAAACTTGTGGGACACAATGAAAGCAGCATTAAGGGGAAAATTCATAGCACTAGATGGCTACATTAAATGGCTAGAGAAATCCCACGCTAGAGACCTAACAGCTCAGCTGAAAGTCTTAGAATAATTAGAAGCAAACTCACCTAGAAGGAGTAGATGGCAAAAAATAATCATACTTAGAGCTGAAATCAATATAATTGAAACAAAAAGAACAATACAAAGAATTAATGAATCAAAGTGTTGGCTCTTTGAGAAAGTCAATAAAATAGATAAGCCCTTAGCCAAACTAATCAAAAAGCAGGGAGAGAGTATCCAAATCAACAAAATCAGAAATTAAAAGGGGGGACATAACAACAGACCCCCAGGAAATCCAGAGAATTATCAGATCATATTTTGAAAATCTACATTCACAAAATGGAAAACCTAGAAGAAATTGACAGCTTTTTGGGCAGGTACCATTTCAAAATTAAATAGAGACCAGATTAATTACCTAAACAGACCTACAATCCTAAAGGAAATTGAAGCTGTCATTAAAAGCCTGCAAAGTAAAAAAAAAAAAAAAAAAAAGGCCTACGTCCAGCTGGTTTCAGAGCAGAATTTTACCAGATATTCAAAGAAGAATTAGTACTATACTGCTCAAACTATTTCACACAGTACATACTGAAGGAATATTGCCAAATTCTTTTTATTAGGCCACAATTCCCCTAATACCCAAGCCACTCAAAGACACAACAAAGAAGGAGAATTACAGACCAATTTCCCTCATGAATATTGATGCTAAAATTCTCAACAAAATTTTGGCAAACCATATAAAACAATATATAAAAAATATCATCCACCATGACCAAGTAGGCTACATCCCTGAAATGCAGGGTTGGCTCAACATATGAAAAACTGTAAATGTCATCGGTCATATAAACAAACTGAAGGAAAAAAAGCCACATGAGCATATCCCTAGATGCTGAAAAAGCCTTTGACAAAATCCAATGCTCCTTTATGATAAAAACCCTGGAGAGTTCAGGAATACAGGGAAAATATCTCAATATAATAATGGCGATTTACAAGAAGCAGACAGCCAGTAACAAACTTAATGGAGAAAAACTCACAGCAATTAAATTTAATTTTCAAAGTGTGTGGCAAAAATAACTCCCTTGTAGCCTACCTTTTACTTAATACAAGACAAATTTTGCAAGTTAGAGATTTGAGCAGCCATCTAGTGCCATGTCCTCTCTGTAGGTTATATGATTTTAGATCACAAGTGTTTGAGACACTACTAACTAAACCTAGAACTCAGCTTTTAAGACTTTGGACAATGTCTTAGCACAGTGTTCTCTTTTTCCTCAAAGACTGGATTTGAGCACAGTATGACACAGTCAAGTACTGCTTACCAGTCAACATACATCTGGGGTCATGAGTGGCATTTGTCACTGAGCTAAGATTCTAGAATATAACTAACAAACCTGAAATCTAGGTCAAGCTACCAGACAGCTTCTTGATTGTATCAAGAGACTTTATAAACATGCCAAGTATAAACTTGCTGTTGACATATATTCTGTTTTTATCTACAGTGGATACTTCAATAAGAGGGACACATTTATTTTGTATGATGAACTTTGACACTACTGGTAGCATGACATGTTTGTTCACACAATTGTCATCAGATATGTGTGTAAATCACTGCCCTGTCCACTATGTCCCTGGGCAATGGTGACTTTTCAGTGCTATTTGTTTCCTATAGACTATGGTCACTCACAAGATCCATCATATATGGAAACTCTGGCATGTGTTGCTTGCTAGAATGATTTGGTTAGCTCTTAAAACAATCATACTTCAGGAAATATATCCACACCTGACTTTGGTCCTTTTCTTTATGATTTTAAAGGCTAGAATGTGAACTAAAGCAGATAGTAGTGTAATGCAAAGCACTGGAAGGCAAAAGGGACACGACATCCCTAGAGAAATCCATTCTAAAAATACCAACTCCCTTAACACAATTAACAGTCACTTTGTCTCTCCACTGCTGTCCAAGGTTTCCAATTAATTGGCAAATTATGGCATTGGCCACAGTTTTTTATTCTTCAACTCATTTACACACAGAGTGGAAGATAGTTTCCCATCTCTCTGATGCTACAGAAAGAACAGGCTTTGTAAACATGCTTAAACCCAAAGTGCACTAGCAGACATCCCAGCACTGAGACTGAGCAGGGGCCTCGAGTTTGGGACGACTCCTAAGAGCAGCCCATTGGCTGACGTGAGTGGTAAATGCAAATTTCCAGATTTTATTTTAAATTTTCATGTCAATTGATTTCATAATTGATATTCAATCTATATGTCAATAAAAGTGGTACAAACTAGATGCCAAGGGGACATTAGGATCTTTACCTACATAAAGAGGTAGATGTGAGCTTGTGAAAATGACATTGTATTTCATGATTACTTAAGGGAAATAAAGGGAAACCACAGAGAATAGGCTCTGATAGTATTGCTGAGGAACACACATTTTATCACATAACATCACATTTCTAGTCTACAAGGAACACACATCAATACAAATATATTTAGTTAAAAAAAAGAATACACCCCAAACATTGAAACTTCAGAGGTAAGTGAAATGACACTTGAGATTTAATTTTCTTCTCTGTAGAAATAGGACTCTCTTGTTTTCACATGTTGATCTTCATATTATCAGGAATATATTATGTTGAAAACTGAGGATTGTTGTTTCATCATAGTTTGAAGGGAGAGCAGGAGTGCTTGGGTGAGTGTTTGGGTATGTAGGTCATAGTCTTTTCACTAAGCAAGGCAGAGGTGTTAAGTGCAATCTCTCCGGGATTAGAACCATAATTACACCCAGGCCAAAGGGAGGCTTCTTTGGGTTTGAGACTAATCTTATCTGGAAGTAAAATAATTTGGCTCCTCTCAGCCACAGAACTTTAGGAAGCAAAGTAAAGGCTTTTAATTTAATCTAAAACATGTGCTGGTCACAGAGACTACAAAATAGAGTTTCAAGACCATGCAAGCTGCAAATTCCCAACCAAGAACCAGATACAAACACAGACATTTTGTCCAGGGACTTCAGTCCATCTAAACACCGGAGGCTTTTCAAATTCTATTTCCTTGAATTTTTTTCTAAAACTTAACCTTAATGGTGCTGCTAAAATGTTTCTTAGATAAATTATATTCAGTGGAATTTGTCTGAGCAAACAACTGAACCAAACTAAACTTTGTGAATCTGATAGCCTCTAGAGCAACAGCAGACTCTGAGGCCAATAATGCTATCAGACAGAACTCAGAGGAAGCTAGAAGTGAGACACAGAGAACAAATTGACCACAGCTTAATCAATCTGCCAGGCAGTTGGCTATAGCTTAGTTAATTGGCTACAAGGCCTTCTAAAACCAGTCATGCTGTTACTGTGACTAAACTCCCCATTGGTTTGGTCTGTCAGGCCCACTGCAGGTATCCAGTGTGCATTCATGACCTCCTACAAATATTGCTTAACTATGCCAAAATTATGATAAAATAGAAAGGAAGAGGAGCACACAGAGAGACAAAGCGAACAAAGCAGTCCCTCCCACACACAAATGAAAATGTAACATGTTAGAGTGAAAGGTCAGGCCTTGGGTGGCAGCTCTCCATTCGCATATAGAAGGTCTGAGGGAGAGTAGGTAGAACTGTATCAAAGCCAAGTATTTTGTAGTTTTGGCAAATCTCTTAGGTAATGCAATTAGATTTCAAAAAGTTTTTCAACTGCAGTGAATCCCTTACTAGCAATTTAGAAAAATTAAAGTGATTTACAAGATAGGCAAAGACATGCATTATGCTGTCTGTCACCATTTCCTCAAAACCCCTGGCAAAGAGGAGGGATGGATGCCTTAATTTTGTCTTTGGCAATTTATTAACTTAGATAAGAAGGATTACTGAGATATAGCTTAGCAATCACTAATTGTTTTTAGATTATTCACTAATATATTCATTTCATAATTGTAAATGAAAGAATGCATACTAATGCTCAAAGCTATGGTCCTTCTTGCATAGCTTAACTAATTTTAATGGGTGAAAACGTAATTAAATAGATTCAAAGTGCAATCAGCCTTTGGTAATGAATATGCTTTCATTTTGTCAAAATAGACAGTTGCTTCATGCCACACAAAAGATTAGAACTGCATCTTCAGCATCATGGTCCTCTGCAGCCCTTCATTCTGTTAGTGCTACCACCTTTTACTATGCATGATCTTCTCTCTTGCTCCCCCTGGCTAGTATGTGTGGTAAGGCTCATCACTAAAATGACATGAGTCCCATTGCTTTTAGCTTCGGGTCTAGAGCTCACTTTCCTTCAGTCTATTTACTGGGCAGAAAAGCCATAAACCCACATTTGTCAATGCTTACTCTTCAGGTCTTCAGTACCAGGAAAGCAGCTGAATATAGCTGGCACACATTCACAGGGCTGCTGATATCATGCCAATGCTCTGAACTCTCAACTCTACAAACCTTTTCGTGGCCATTTAATACTCATTTTCCTTCTCTGTGTATATTAGTCACTTTCATGTCACTACTGCAAAAACTTAAATAAATGACTTATAAAAAGGGTTATTTACCTTTGGTTCTAGTAGAAATTTCAGTCCAAGATCTGGTGGCTTTCACAATTTTGGGCCATTGGTAAGCATATCAGAGGGCATTGAAGGGATGTGGGCCAGGGCAAACTGCTCCATCCCAAAGCAAAGTGCAAAGGATAATGAAGAAACCAGGGTCCCATAAGTCCCCTTTAGGGTATGTGTCTCAAATGACCTATGAAGTCTCATTAGGTCCCACCCCTTAAAGATTCTACTGTGCCTCAATAGTACTTTTTAGGGATCATCCCTTTAACCTATGGGCTTTTGGAGGCCATTCGACATCCAAACAATAGCAATGGATTTCATACTTTGCTGAGTATCTACTTTCCTTCTTCCTATCTCCTCTTTTATCTGAAGACCTGCTTCATACTTCCCAGAGAAAAGGAAACAGTCCCAAGACAGTGTCTTCCAGCTCCTCTGTGCTGACATCCACTTGCCTACAAATTGCTCAAGTCAAGCCTTCCCTCCGCCCTGCTCCCATCTCAAGTAACCTCATTGCACACATGGTCCCTTTCCCTGCTCAGTACAATCACTATCCAAGTCTTCCTTCTTCTTCCTCTGTCATTCATGCCCTCCTGTACTGGATACTCTCCCACAGCATGCACATGCACCAGTAAGTTCCCCATCTTGAAAAATAAGGCCTCTGATTTCCACCACAGCTCTTAAGCCTCTCTTTTCTGTTCCCTTTTGCCAAGAAATTCACCACAAGAACTGGTGTCATAGGGTCCCCACTAATCTCTTTTCCAGTTTCTTTTTGAATCTACCCACATCAAGCCACCATCTTGACAAAGCACTCTACAGCTATTGTAACGTCAGCATGGGCATCACTTGGCTAAGTAAAGTGGATTTTTCATTGTCTGACAAAGCTTTCAGATTTTTGTTTGGAAGTATTAGGAACTGAGCCCATGTTAGATAAGCACTCTATCACTACTACAACATACTTAGCACTTACATGTTTGTTGATTCTGCTCCTCCCTTAGAATGTATACTAAGAGAGCCTCACATCTGAAAGAGAACATGTCACATCAACAGAGTAGATGCTCCCTCAGTTTTGCCTGACCCAAAGATTCATATTGCATATGCTAGCCTACAATCCCTCGAGAAATAAAATTAATACAAATGAGCCAAGAAAAGCAGTCCAATGGTTTTAAGCAAAAAGGAAGGACTAACCAAGCCTGTAGTTGGAAGAATTCTGATGCTATCCACTGCTTTGGCAGTGATCTAAATGATATTATAGGGCATAGGTATGCTCGCCTGCATGAAGTACAGGGTGAAGAACAGATAAATTTGATTCACATCATTTCTCTTGCCTTGATGCCCTTGAATGCTATGTGCTAAGTGGGTCTTTTTGTTTCAATTAGAGCCTTCCCGAGAGGGTAGAAAGAGCAGAGTACATTGGCACACCATCACTGTGACAATGTGCATCTGTGTTAGCTGGAAACCTCTCTGTACTAGCTATTGGTGCCACTGAACTATGTGCCCCAGGCAGGCTGGCTCCCATGGTGCCTCTGTAGGAATCTGACAAGAAACAGTGGAAAACCAATCTTTTGATATGGCTACAAAGTCAGGATTTTCATTGTGTCCATAAGCACTCCACAGCAAGCATCCACATCACAGGATGAATGTTTTATGAACCTGGGTTTATTCCGCTTATAACAAAACAGATGCCCGCAAAATAAGACAAGAGATTTGAAAAGCCTCTTTGATATCTGAGTGTCAGTTTGTATCTCATGTTGCAGTCTGTGACAGTGAAGTCTTCCTCCAAAGCTATCAAAGAGAATTAACTCCTTGACTTTTAAATACACAACTGTGAAGATCTGATACAACAAAAGAGACAAGGCTTATTAAACCTATAAATATAATCATAAAAAAACTTCCAGGAAAATATATTAACTTATCAAGATACCAAGACAGATATACTGGTAATCCAAACATATTGATTATCAAATTGTTTCACTTACCCCATAGTCAGTATTTCTTGCTGTAGAAAGAGTTTTGCTCATGGATGGAAGATGTCAAACCCAGGGCCCAAGGGAGGAAACCTAGAGAAATTAGGAACAATAAATGAATGCACAATATTAAGATGCAGAAAATAAGTTTTCTTCCTGCAGACAGAAAAGCCTACATGAGATTGAGTGGGAAATAGTCACGTGAGTGGGGGTTTAGGTACTTTGGTCCAGTCCTGCTGGGAGAAGGACAGTGGGCACTGAACACATTGTCAAGGTCTCAGAAAGTTCATTTTCGCTTAGACAGAAGAACAGGACAGCAGATCTTTGTTAGCTGGTGATACAAGAGTTGAAAAAGGCAGAACTCAAGAGGCATTCTTTTTTAAATGGTGAACCTTTTCTCAAAGGTTAAAAGAAACTGACAGGAACAAATCGCTTATCAGCAATGTAGTGCTTGTTTACAGACCGAGGACCCAGAAACCAGTTCCATAGCACAGGCTGCCTCTCATCACAAACCTAACCCATCACAGTTCATCCTTCATGGCTGTTGTCAAGGAGAGCTATAGCATTTCAAGACACTCTCAGCCCCAAGCCTGTGTTCCTTTAAGTCTCAATCTTTTCCTTGTCTTTGGAATAAAGGTCAAATGTTTACAGTCAAAACAAAAACCCTAACATAATGATTACAACTCTATGCTACAAGATAGTTTCTGAAGAAGTAGATTGTGGGACAGGAAAGGGGAGATCTGTACAATCGACCTCAGGCAAAATTTCTAATAGATGTATGTGTGGCCAAAGTTTCAGGGAGAGTTCCACCCAGCAATACTGACTCTAGAGCAAACATAATTACTGTACCCCATGGCATTGGAGGGACAGTTCTAAGGGTGGGAACTTAGAACAAACTGAAACACTGGTTCCAGTGGGAAGCAACCACATTTTCTCTTGAACAATATTGAATTCAACCAGCATAGCTTGGTAAGACTGTACTTTGCTTATAATAACTCATGTGTGTGTGTGTGTGTGTGTGTGTGTGTGTGTGTGTGTATGTGTGTGTGTGTGAGTGTGTTGTCCTCACTATTTCTTCTAGTGGATTATGTGTAGTACCAACCAGTAGAGGCACCAAAATAAAACCTAAAGCATCTGTGAAGAGAAATATTGCTTTCTATGACTTCACATTGGAATCCACTATAAAGCCTTTTAGAATCTGATGTTTATACTCCATCCCAAGTTTTACCAGATTGTAGGTGGGTCCCGATGCCTGGTGTTTAAAAGAAACAATTTCAAATGCTTACACAGATAAGTACAGCATTGTTCCTGTCTAAGGAGACATGAGCACATGAGCACAGATTATGGAATCTAGAAAAGGATAAATTCAAATATAAAGTAGTAGCATTTTGGAGGTGGAAGATGTGTTAGAAAGCTTTGGGAGACTCTTCAAAAATTGTGAGGAAATTGAAGTTCAGGAATAATAAAAGGGCAAGCTAAAATTTTGGAGCCAGATAATGGCAGAGACAGGTTTGAAGGGTTGCCACAACTCCTGAGAGAGAATTTGAAATATAAATAAAATAAAATGACACTTGAAAAGATGAGCTATATAATAAGCAAGAGAAGAAAAATTCAAGGACAGATTATCAGACAAACCCACAATGGCTCATACCACAATGGTAGAATGCAGGGGATTCAAGGGCCCAAACTTAACCATGATGGGTAAAGGTCATGGTGGAAACACAGCAGGACCCATCTTATGTCAAACAGTTTCCAGGGTTACTGACCTATAGAACCTGCCCATTACATATTGTATATTTTTTGCCATGTAAGCAAAGTGCATATTAGATGTTTTCTCCAGGAAGTGCTTGGTCTAGATCAGTTCAATTAGCAACAGGTGCTCTCTCACCCCGCACCCCCACAATAATGACCAAAACCTAACTGTGCCAGGGTTTGGATTCTCCTCACGTTTGGAAACCTATGTTTCTTGTTAAGTTTCTTCCTGGGAATATTCTTGTCCATTCATTGGACCCTATGGTATTTTTGCCTTTTGTAAGATTCCATAGTTCACTTTCCTATGCTCATTTCATGTTTCCTTCCCACCTCCTGTTGCCATGTATTCTGCTGCTTCAACAGTTTATGACCACAAATGCTTATAGTGACTCTTCCAAGTTGGGGAGTTTCATGCTTTGTTGATTTCCTCAAATGAGAAAATGCAATTTATAATAAAATATCATTTAGTAACCTCACCATCTCAAGAAAGCTGAATAAAACTGAACAAGATGTGCTCATATGGGCAAGAGGGAAGCTATCGGTATTTGTGGACCTGACTCAAGGGTCACTGTTTTGTATGCCTGGTACTTAGCACAGAGTCTTGGACACTGATGATGTGTAGCATCTGATATTTTCAAGAGAAAATGCAAAATTATACATTGGTTATCCACTTCCCATTTCTTGCTTCCTGGTGCTACTAGCAATGATTAATGATTGCTGAGATTTTATAGGAGGCATAGAGTCTCAAAACAGGCTGAGGCTATGGTTGCAGCCTTGAAAAAGCACAGTCCTATGCCAGTCTCCACACTCAGAAAGCCATCAGTGCATCAACACTAGCAGGTGGCGGTAGAGGGAAAGATTATTGATTACTCCTAGCCAATGACTGAGGATAGGTGACAGTCCCATTCAAAGGAGGGGAACGGACCTGTGCTGAGGGCAGTTCATTGGACAAAGAGCAAAGTGGCTGTTCTGTCAGAAGCTTGAGTGAGAACCAAGCACCAGGTCAGGACTGCTTGCTATATTCAACAGAATCATGGGTGGGGCTAGAGATGACCCTTCACTGCATGAAACTGCCTTAGCTTAGCAGTTTTGCTATTGCACAACTCACCTGGAAGATAGACATAGAGACAGACTCCCTTGTACAGCTTGCTTCTGATTGGCTGCAGGCTGAAGGGGTAGAGCCTGAGAACTACTGGCCATTAGCTGAGGGCCAAAGAAGGTAGGCATGGATAGGCTCTTATTTGGAAGATATGCTCCAAGTTGTCATGTAAGTAAGTGTACTACAGAAGTTCAAATCCTTGCACTTGATAAAATGTCAAAGATAGAAAATGAAAAGATGAAAAGGCCATGGTGATTTCCATCAGATTCCTCCACTACAGACAATACTACATGACAGAGTTAAGTAAGTGTTTTGATGGTCAAAGATCTAGGTTCAAATTCCTGAATATTCACTGCACATTTTTAGTCACATACTTCATTTCATTAGCTTTCTCAACTACCCTTTGTTGTTGGCTGTTTGCTTTTTACTCTTTTGGGGGATCCTCCACCCAGCTCCCAAACAAATCACAAAGAGAGGCTTATTCTTATAAATGTAGCCTTAGCTTGGCTTGTTTCCTGCCAGCTTTCCTTAACCTAAGTTATCCCACCTACCTTTTGCCTCTGGGCTTTTCCTATTCTCTTACATCTGTAGATCTTACTCTTAGTCTATAGCTGGCTGTGTAGCTGGGTGGTTGGCTCCCAGCATTTCTTTCTCTGTCTCCTTCTTCTCTCTTCCCAGATCTTTCCTTCTACATATTCTCTCTGCCTGCCAGCCCCATCTGCCCTTTCTCCTGCCTTGCTATTGGCTGTTCACCTCTTTCTTGGACCATCAGGTGTTTTAGACAGGCAAAGTAGCACAACTTTACAAAGTTAAACAAAACTTAAAGTAAAAGTAACACACCTTAAAATAATATTCTACAACAATCCCTGTGATGAAAAAGAGTAGCTTCTCAGGTCAGTTTTGTAAGAAAAACTGCTACAAGCTCAGTCATCACCCAAAGACATTGACAGCATGGTATGGGAGAGTCGTCAAGCCTTGATGTAGAGCCAAGCTGCTCCAGTCTGTGCGTTACTCAGTTGTCCTCAGTTACTGAATTATTTCATTTCTCTGAGCTCAAGCATGCTCATTTATAAAGTTGCAGATGCTAATCTTACCTTAGAGTATCATAAAGATTAAATGAATAAACATATATAAAATGTAGCCCTGGGGTGGCGCTCAGGAAGCTGTAAATAGGCCCCACTGCTGTCATCAGCCACTGTTCATTGTTTTTCTATCATGGGGTTTCTTTAAGTGGGTGTGCTTGGTGGAGTTACCAGGAGGCCATCCTTTGAGGTATAACTCAATATTTAGCACCTTTGTTAACATGTTTTGAGGCTAAGACTTATATTTAGAATATACAAATATGAAACTTGAGACTCAATCCCCAAGCCTCAGGAGATCACAGTCTCCATGGTGAAGCAGTGAGCAGCAAAGTCAGAGTGAGAAGAGCAGACACATTCTGGTGACGACTCTGCCTCTGGACATATCTTTACCCCTAGATGACATTAACTGTCTCCTGTCCACCTCTCTCTGCATGTGAGAGGGAGCAGAGAAGGTAGTGGGCCATAGGTAATAGAAGGGAAAGATCAGTCCAGGAACAATTCCTTAAACTTGAGACCAGATATCAACAAAAAAATATCAGCAAATATTTGCTGACTAGTAAACCAAATGGTCAGGACATTACTAGAAACGACACCCCTGAGAATATTTCATGGGTATTTAAATAATGGAATCAGTCATTTGAGATTCTTGGTATCGGCAGCACCCCAGGGTTATCTTTTTGTATATACTAATTATAATTTAATGTTGCAACCATAATTCAGTTCTTTTCTTCCTTCCTCTGTAAACATAAGCATCAGATGGTGAACTTGTGTAAGGAGCCTCTCAGGGTGAAGCTGCTTCATGTTGTAGCCATGGCTCATTTGCAAACATCAGACTTGATTTCTAGGAGCGGTAAGGATTTCCCTCTGGCCAAGTGAGGCACGCCAGTGTGTACAATGCTAAGGATTAAAACTTCCATCTAGAGTGATTCTTTTCTCTAGTCAAAGTGAAGCTGGAGAGTGTACATAAATTGTTGGGGATCACTTGCTTGAAACCATATCAGTTGACTGGGATCTAAAGCCAATTTCACAGGACACTTCATCTCTCCCCATATAGGCCTGATGTTATTTAAGTGAATAACAGTTTAGTAGTGCCAAGTGTGACTCAACTTTCCCACCAAGACATATGCTATCTTCCCACAGAGAAGAGTCATCTATTCCTCATTTAGCCACTGGACCACTTTTAACAGGTAGGTGGATATACTGCATTTCCAAAATATCTAAGACTCATTCTAAAAAAATCATTCATGCTCACACATTATACTGCAAATTTATGTACCCAGGACTAGAAATACATCAATAAAATAAAAACAAACAAACAAACATAAAACAAAACAAAAAAGCCAGCCTGTGCTTACTATTGCTTAAATTTATGATTTTATGAAATTATTTATTACAGCCAAGAACATTTAATTCCAATGACAAGAATGCCCATAGCACTTTTAGTCAGGCAAAAAATTGACATTAGAATAAGCTTATTTTTATAAAAGATATTCTAGTTTTTCCATGGGGAAGATAATTTTTCATTTATTATTTAAAAAATATGTGCAGAAAGTATAGCTTCAACATGGGGTATCAAATCGCCCCCCTTCTCAAATTAACCATTATACTCAATGAAGAGCTTTTGTAAGCATTGTGGCAATACAGCAGGCATGGAGCTGGGAGACTGCCAGTAATGACAGATAGACAGCTTTGATGAGATAGGTCATAAGAGAAATGAGAAATATTCTTCTTGAATGAATTGACAGCTATTCATTTGCTCCTTCGCTAGACTGCAGATATTAGAACATGCCAACCTTTAAATGGAACAAGAAACTAGCCATTGCATCTTGACCCAGGCTGACTGCCAGGAAAGTCTTGGTTTGGTAACAGATGGAGACATTAAAAAAACAAAACAAAAAACAAAAAACAAGATACTCTGTACAAAAATTATACAGATAAGCCCAAGATTTAGGCAAATCCATTTCTTGCTCATTCTTCTTACAACCTCAGGCCCAATGCCAACATGAATGGAGGGTCACTATGCCTTGGGAGCACAACAAGCTTTTGGTTCTGTAAAGCCCGTTTGTCAGTTGCTCTTCCAATTCTTCATGCCAAACATGGCTTAACCAAGTACCACACATTTGGGTTGTTTCCCAGAGACAGAGAAAAGCATGTGGCCAGGAGCTATAGTGAGAAAGGGTAACAGCAGCACATGGGCCAGAGCCAGAAGGAAAGATGTGGAAACGTGTCCTGGGATTGTGCCAAGGACAAGAATTCTGTAGTGCCTGACTGCAGTAGCATGAGGCTTCTGGATATGCAGAATTCAAAGGCCTGAAAATAGTTCTCCCGGGCCAGGAATACCAGATGAGTAGGCAGACAAGGGAGAGAGGCATCAGAGAACTCCAGGTCATTTTCATTCCAAATCCAAGGAGAGTGCAAGGTAAGGTCAAGTCAGTGCCAATGTTCCAGAGAAGACAAGAAACTCCCAAGGACAGATGGTACTTTTAACCCTCTAGGCTTGCATGAGGGCAGTAAATCCTCACTCCTTCAAATAAAAAGATAAAGTGAGCAGGCATAAGTCCAACTACATAGCTTTTGATTACCCCTAAGATGTAAGTGCCACTATTGAAGTTCTAGGCATATCTTTCTGTGCAGGCCATTGTGTTTCATAGGCATCACAGCTAGATAGGACTGTTGACTTCTTTTCTCTCATATACTCCTTTTCCAGTACTATGAGAGCTAATTATCAAGGAAGAAACTTCAGGTCAGTTCCAACTCATTTCTTCCAAGTTTTATGTCCACCCATCAGTTGAAGGACGTTTAAGTTGTTTCCAAAGGTACAGTAGCAGCACAGAGGTACAGTAGTAGCAGCTGGGGGTAACCAATAGCTGTCTAATTAGACTTAAGGCTCTTGTATTTGGTAGGTGCTGTAAACCTAGCCATCTACTCACATCTAGGGAGGCCATAGAATTTAAAAGACTTTCTCCCACCACTTCCCTAAAACAGCTTAAGTTCTACCTGCATTAAACACTTATGCTTATGCTTGGGAGTCAGTACAGCTCTCACCCCTAGGCAAAGAATCTTTTTGCAGCATATGGAGACCATACAGAAAGTCACAAACTGGCCAAAATGCAGAGAACAGCCAATGGGATACCCAGCCCCAGCTGATAAATCTATAATATAATCCCTACACTCATGGCTCAGAGAACATCATGGAACAGGGGTTGAAAAAAATTATAAGAGCCAAAGGACCAGGACATCTGCTGGGAGATTGTGGCTTCTATATATGATGCGGAAGTTACACCCATGAAATCTCATTAATATGGTCATTTAGATAAGACTTGAGCAATGACATCACCTGCTGACATGCCAGTGTGGATGTGACAAACCTCACAAGGCTCCACCTCTAGATGAAGAGCACCAGGCAATTAATGACTGCTGAGAAAGGAAGAATCAGTTCTCTCCATGGATTATTCCCTTAACTGGTTATTCAATACTAAGTGGTCCACTCAAAAAACATATATGAACTATAATAATCAGCAGATTATATTTATATTTATATGTATGCATGCCTGTAACAATCATAATTAAAGAGAAAGGGGAACAGAGGAGGTGGGGAGATGGGGTAGATCTGGGAGGAGTTGGGGGGCAATTGAGTAGGGGGTAAATATGATCTAAATATATTTTGTGAAAAATCTCAAAGAACTAATAAAAAACATTTAAAAAGATACAAGAAACAATTTCTCTACCTACAAAAGAAAAATTTGCTTAATATCAAAATTGTTAAATTTCACCTACTTTCACTTTATTTTTTAACCAATACAATGACATTACCAAACAGGCCAGATGAACTTGAAACAACTAGGCACCTAATAATACTTGATTGGCAAGTGAATAATTTCTATTTAGATGAGATCTAATATCAAGAAAACACAGTAATGTGTCTTCCCTAAATAACACAAAAAATTAACAGGGGAAGCTACTGGTAAATGTCACAGTCTGCAAAGTTTACAACATTTCCTCAATCAGACGAGCCAGCTCAGGAACAGACAAGCAGATCAACAGAGAATTCAGAAAAGCATTCTAAGTATCTATGGTGACCGGGCTAGTGACAAAGTAGTTCAATTTATAGGAAGATGGATGGTTTAGTCTTTTCTAAATTAAAATTTAATAAAGCTTAATAAACTTTTGTGCTACCAGTGAGGAAAAAAATGTTCCTTATCTCCTGGATCAAATGCAAAAATAAACTCTAAATAAATTAAAGATTTAAATGTTTAAGAAATTAAAAACAAATGAATCAAGAGTTCTTAAGCAAAACAGGAATCTCTGAAGCTATGCAAGAGAAGGCATTTTTACTAAAAAAGGAAGTTTAAGAAAAATTTAGAATGTTAAATAATTCTAACAAGGAAAACAGATAAATGACAGAATGGAAAAAGCACAGATCACACGAGTCCTTGAGAGTTAAATCCCTAATTTATAAATCATCGAGCAAAAGCCAAAGGTACCAATTTTTGACTGAGTGGGAAATAAAATTCTATGCTCAAGATGTAATTCACAAAAGACAGTCCTATAGGTTAAACAGATGAAACGATGCTCAAATTTGTGAATTTTGTGGCAATGTAAATTAAGATACAAGATGGTCTTTGGCAGCCATTGGATCAACAGTAATTAAGAAGAGCTCTAAGGAGTATAAAGTCGGCTGCTTTTCTCTCACACTGCTGGCAGATAGCAAGAAGGATGTTAAGGTTATGACATGGTCCAATGATACCTAGTGAACAGTTGAAGTTGTGGCATTATTTGTAGAACTCTGACCCACAAAGAGATCCTGGTAAAGTATCTGAATACTTACAATGAGTGGGTAAGTTACAGGATGTAGTGTTAAGTAAAGTAGGAAACATTAGACAGCTTTTAAGAATGAGTAGTATTAGCCAGTCCTGGTGGTGCATGCCTTTAATCCCAGCACTCTGGAAGGAGAGGGAGGTAGATCTTGTGAGTTGAAGGCCAGTATGATCTAAAATTGAGTTCTATTTCAGCCAGGGCTGTGACAGAAAAACCCTGTCTTGCAAACAAAACAAAACAAATCAAAAACTAAAAAGAGAATGAATTGTATGTGTAGACATTGCTACATATGTACCTTTTACTGCTTTTCTCTTCTTTTGTCTCTGCAAAGGTTTCTCTATATAACCTAGCTCAGGATCCTTCTGCCTCACCCTTCAGAGTGCTGTGATTATAGGCAAGTGTTATCGTGGCCAGCTTCCTACATTACTTAAATCATCTGAGTTTCCACCGCCTTATTTAAACTTAAATGACAATAATACCTATTTCAGGTCCTCTGAGATCACATGGGAAGCGCTTATGCTTCCCTTACACTGGTGCAGGACAAACAGTTATATTTATCACTAGTGTTTTTGTGGCTATAGAGACAAAAGACAAGTGAGATTCTCAAAGGACCATTAAGAGGCTCTCAGAAAAATGTGCAAAAAGCCACAAAGTGTCTGAGGAACTCAGCAGAGTGTGTGAGTGAGAGCAGTCCCATGAGTTCCTTTGCCCATGCTTCAGGGGAAGAAGCAGGGCAGGAGGAACAAATGCACAGCAAAGCATAGGCATTAGAGGTGACAACATGGTAAGATAGGCAGAGGATTAATGAGAACAGACATGGAGAATGAGAAAGTATGAAGAGCTAACATATAAGATGAAGACCAAGTGTAATAAAGGTGCATCATTATATATGTGGGATTCATGTTTTACCTTCTCTTGCTACAACAACAACAGACCATGTATCTGTGTGAGATGTTCTCAGCGAAGAATTCCTTTACAAGCTCATTCCTGGTGCTGGAAAGATCACACCCCCACATGGAATGGGAGGAAGGTCCCACTTCCCAGCTGATTGCTAGCTGGGAACTTTTTACAGTTTCTAAGCTATCAGGCCCTCATGCTTTCTGCTTCAAACTTCTAACTTCCTCTACTACTGCTTCTCTTGCTCTAGCTGGGGAAAGCGGGGGACTTGCTTAGCATGGGTGGGGATTTAGGTTTCATCCCCAGCACTGTAAGAAATGAACAACATAGAGTAATGTAATAATTAAAGATATTAAAGACATATAACCTTAATAATACCTATAAAATGGTGTTTCCCATATGATATAACATGCTCAGTTCTAATGATAAAGCCACTAGCATTCTTAAAAGCCCATATCTACCTCACTGCTTAGAGCTTGGAAAATGGCACCAGAAAACAATAGCATCTATGTTTCATTATTCAACTCAAGCAGAAATTTTTCAAAGTCTAATTTTGTTCTTACAGGTGCCATGACTGTGTTATTAAACAAGGTGCATCATACCATATCACACCATGATGTTAGATGACTTAGATTTCTTGTGTGACACAGGGTCAGTGAGTGTGCACCCTTTCCCGGAAGAGATAGTACAAAAGAACATTTTTTTTAAATGCAGTGTTTTTGACTTTTATTTTGCCCAAAGAAAATTGAAAGCAGACTGTAACAATGTCTATTTTTTCCTGAACATTTATATAAAAATTCTTTATTATGAATATTGAAGAAACATATAGTTTTAAAAGTAGATGCTTAAGTTACCTGCAAATAAATAATTAATTAAAATATGTAGCATAGCCATCCTTAACTCCAAAATTCTATTTGATTGATGCATTTATTCCTGTTTGGTCTTCTTTTAAGTATTCTGGTAATGTGTCACCCTGTAATCGTATGATGTGCTCTTTGCAGATGACAAGGGAGTCCTGGCACTTAGAAGAGAGTTACAGTATGGAAATCACATTAAAGGGGGAGGGGACACAAAAGTGACATGGAGCAGCTTCTAAGTAGACAAAGAGTAATGATTTTAAATTATCACCTAGGTAACCAGAGGTATAATTTTTTAAAGAAAAGATTTCATCGCCAGGGCCAGTTAGAGCTTAGCACTAAGATTAAATGCAATTCCTTTACCTGAGAGACATCAAGAAAGCCACAGAGAACAGAGAGAACAGAGCAGCAGACAAGGCAGCCCTGCTAGGCCTCCACGGTACAGAGGAGGCTGAGGGAGGGGTCAGCTCATGAAAGAAGCAAGACTGCTGGGCATGTCCTTACTGTTCACCCCGTCACATACTAGCAACAATGTGCTGAGATGCCACTTCTCCATTGGCTACAGATTGCAAATAAATATGTCTTGGAAGGTCTGTGTGATTTTGTAACTCACAGGGAAGGTCCACTAAGGCTGACCTTGGTGCTTTTGTATCAGATGCTGATATAGAAACAATCCCCATGAAGCTATTTTAGATGCTCCAGCATAAACACAGTGATACTTCCACAAGCCTAACCAACTCATATCTCTAAGGCTTATTATTTTGTAATGTCAGAAATCTTGTGGCAAAAAATAACCTTTATCATGTAGACAAAGTATCATAACATGATGGACTACAAACTGATGTGAACTTCAGATATAAACTTGAACAACCATTCACATCCACATGTGGAGAAACCCCATATGACCACTGCCACTGTGTCACTGTTATTCTCTGACCAGTGATCCTTTGGCACATGGATGGTGGAAGGTGAAGCCACTGTTATTTCTCCTGCTATGACTCGGACTGTGTTTATATCACTCTGAGTTAGAGAAATCCTCAATCCACAATGACAATTCCCATTCAGAGTTGTTCTTCTTAATTTGTCTGAAAGTTCTAGAGAGCTCAGTGTCTGTTATTGGAAGATAGAGTTTGCAGCAGCTGTCTATCAAGACCAATGCCAAAGATAAAGGGATTTCCTCAACACTTAACATTAGGGCACGGAAGAGCATGAGCTTCTGCAGTCCAGCCACTTCTACCCAGAGACTCCAGGTTGCTATTCTTACAAAGGGACCAGGAACATGGAACTGCAGCAAGCCTCACTGTTTTATGCTCTTCACCTTCTGCCTCATTGTTCAGAACATGAAACTGAGAGGTGCCAGTGTTTAGTCACAGCTGGGACAGAAGCCAGGGGGCAGGCGAAGGAAGAAGAAAAACTGGCCTTGGAAAGAAGACACTTGTTCTTGATACTTCTGGATCCAATCCTATTGTCCTGCACACATGTGTTACCTCCCTCATGAGCTCTCTTGATTTCATCTAACAAAATATAAATGATCAAGTTAGACTTTCCTTCAGGAAGGTTTCTAATCATAACTGTAGTTTTCTTTGTAAATACAAGCATGCACACATAAGTATAAGTTGTTTTCTCTTCTGATGTGTTATAACTGATCATTCGTGATTCCCTCCTCCAGGTATAGAGAGCAGTCCTACTAAGTGTTATTAGAAAGAGCCTAGTTTATAATCAGCTACACATCAGAAACATAAATTATAGGTTCCTGCATCTTGGTCCTAAATTCTTATCTATGCGTTTGTATTTAAATGGTGCTGGGATTTGAGCCGAAAATATCATACATGCTAGGAATGTGCTCCACTACTGAATGGCAGCCTGACCTCTAGCTTTAGCATTTTAATGTAGACTTTACATTCTCCAGGAAATGCAGATGTTAAGGCAGGCCAATGAACCTCTACTCTGGGGCACACGGACAAGAACAAATCCATAAACTCTTTTTTAATTACAGCTAAACATCATCATTATTAATGATGGAACCCAGCTTCTATCAAGTGCTCTGTTAATTGGCCATCTGATTTCCACTGCTGTCTATCTCTGGCTTCCTACTCAGTCTCATTCTCTTCTACTAATAAACAAAGTGACCCAGTGAACTCTATTAGAGTGGCTGATCAGAAGAGGGACAAAGGACATTTTGCTCTCCTGAGAAATAAAAGTGGCTGACCTCTGAAATCCATTCTAAGTTAAAGCACAGCACTATCTGAGTGCATAGTTGATTAATAGGAAGTACTGTTCAGTCTCAGGGAAGGCAACCATATGACCACGTGTGAGATTGAGCCCATGAAGGGTACATAAACGACCTCTTCTTTCAGGGAGATGGCAGTTGAGTAGAGAGGAGGAAAATTACCCTCTCCCTGTTTATATTTCTGCTTTTGGCTTCCCCACTACGGTGGCATTGTCAGCTGTCATTTTTTTTTGAAATTCAGATGAAAATGACAGCATTATGAAGAAATAAAAGAATTGAAGTCATGATTACTTTGTCTAACACTGTTCTGGGAGACTTAAAGAAATGAAACTGAGGAACTCCTAACATTTCAACCAAAATTACCTGAGCCTTTAATAGCCAGCCCACTCTGGTGATGGGGTTAATTTTTTCTAGAGGATGTTAAGCATGGAGAGAACTATTCTGTTTCCTCCAAAGGCTGCTGAATGATCCAGCATGCTTGAACAATGAGGCACCTGTGGGTTGTTCTTTTTAATTAAAAACTCCTTAATGGGATGGACTTTCAGGCACTTATTTGTTGTGAATGCTAGAATTTGGTCCACCTCATTTTCCGAAGTCCAATTTGAAAATTATGTTTAAAAATAGACTCCTGGTTTGAAACACAGTGAAACACTCACAGCAGTCTGTGAAGCAGGGATTTATAGGTTGTTCAGATTTGAGAGGAAGCAAGATTGCAATTTATCTGTTCTGCAGTCGATGTCTGCAAGCAGCTGGAGTTTAGAGAGGAATTCTGGGAAGGCAGAAGAAGGTCAAATAAGGACTGTCATAGCAGGCAACCTTTGTCATCAGAGCTGAGAGTGAGTTAGAAGGGAGTCAGCCATCGGGATCAGAGTGGACACGGCCAGAGAGCTGGACAAGAAAATGCAGCAAGAGCAGCTGTTACAGAGGGTGAAGCTCAGCTGTGTTTTTTGTTTTTATTTTCATCTTTTAAAAAAAAAGTTTGAGCCTGATAAGACTTCTAGAATGTTCCTTATGAGAGCTAAACACGTTTCAGTGCATATGCCTCACATTCCCAGCAACACAGATTCAGGATCCTTGCCCCAAAAGCTGTCCAACAGAGATTACTTCACAGAAAATAGCTGTTTTCCACCGAAGCTTTCTTGACACCAGAATTGCAGTGGATCTGTTAACTCTGTGTTCCCATGGGAGAAACAACCTAAGGGGTGGGGATAACTTTTCTCACGGTTCCAGAAGCTCAGTCAATTAAGGATGTGGGAAGGCATAGTGGAGACCCTGGCAGGGGTTGTGCAATAGTGGATGCTCACTTGGTAGAGACCATGGAGTGGAAAAATGTGTGTGGGTACCAAGTGCAAGCACAATGTGACATTCAAAGTCCTGCCCCTAACAATATACTTCCTCCAGCCAGGCTCTGCCTCAAAACATGAGCCAGTGGCATCAGACTCACATCCTAACATGGTAACATGTGAAAACAAGGATAAAGATTGGTTCATACAAAATACATCATTCATGCCATTTCAAACAGCAGTTGCCATTACTACATTAACAATGGATGGCCTTATTTGGTTTTCTGTTGCTGTGATCAAACAGTATGACTAAAAGCAACTTGTAGAGGAAAGGGTTTATATTATTTTATAGTTTGTAGTCCATCATCCAGGAACATCAGATCAGGAACTCAACGCAGGAACCCAGAGTCAGGAATTGTAGCAGAGTGCATGGAGGAACATTGCTTGCTTCACATGGCTTGCTCAGCCTGCTATCTTGTATCACCCAAGGCCACCTGCCCAGGGATGTCAACACCTGCACTAAACAGAGCCTTCTCATATCAACCATCAAAGTACTAGTTTCCCACAGGCCAGTCTAGTTTTCTCAACTGAGTTTTCCACTTCCAAGATGCTAACATGTCAAACTGAGACAAAACTAGCCATCACAAAAGTGATGTGTGTATGTCTTCTATTGACAAAATTTTATCAACTACATATTAAAAAGTGTCATTTACTCAACTATTCTACCACTGTTTAAGCTATGAATGACCATAGTCAATAATAATCAGTTTATATTGTCTGTTTTATTTATTCATTCAACACATTTTATTTTCTAAGATATTATTTTCAATTATGCACACACATGTATGTGTGTGTGTCTGTGTGTATCTGTGTGCATGTGTGTGTCTATGTATATGTGTGTGCATCTGTGTGTATCTGTGTGCATGTGTGTGTGTATCTGTGTGCATATATAAGCATAAATGCTTGTGAAGCCCAAAAGAGGGCATCAGATCCCTTGGAGCTGGGGTTACAGGTGGTTGTGAACACCTTTTGTGGGTCTGGGAGCCTAACTTAAGTCCTTTACAAAGGCAGCAAGTCCTCCTAACAAACAGGCTTTCTTTCTAGCCCTCCGTTCAACACATCATTTTTCATTATATTCTCCTTGCTGTGTTAAAGACACTCACACAAATCTGTTATATAGAGAAGAAATAGGGTTCTTTTTAAAAAAATCTTTTTATTCCTTATTTTTAATTAAAGTATATTATTGTACAAAAGAATGAGTTTCATTATGGATTTACATATATGCATAAATTAGTTTTTTTATTTAAAAGTTTTTTTTTCATTTTACATACCAACCACATTTTCCCTTCCCTTTCTTTTTCCAGTCAACCCCCAGTTTCCCCTCACCCTCATCTATTCCTCAGAGAGAGTAAGGCCTTGAATGGAGAGTCAACAAAGTCTGACATATCAAATCATGACAGGACTCCCCCATCAAGGCTGAGCCTGGTATCCCTCTATAGGGATGAGCTTCAAAAAAACAATTTATGCACTATGGATAAATCTTGGTCTCACTGCCAGAGGCCCCACAAACTGCCCAAGCCATGCAGCTGTCATCCACATTCAGAGTGCCTAGTTCAGTCCCATGCTTTGGAAATCAGTATGTCAGTTTCTCAGAAAACTAGGAACCAATCTACCTCATGTTCCAGAAATACCAGTATTAGGTATGTACCTAAAGGATGTACATTCATACCACAAAGATATTTGCTCAACTATGTTCATAACAGCATTATTCGTAATAATCAAAACCTGGAAACAAATTAAATGCCCTTCAGAAAAAAAATGGCTTAAAAAATGTGGTGCAATTACACAATGGAGTATTACTCAGCAGAAAGAAACTTCCACCTTGAAATTTGTAGGCAAATGGATGGAACTAGAAAACAAAACAAAACAATAAACATCCTGAGCGAGGTAATCCAGATCCAAAAGGACAAACATGGTATGCACTCACTCATAAATGGATTTCAGACATAAATCAAAAGATAACCAGACTACAATTAACCCCAGAGAAGCTATGTAACAAGGAGGACCCTAAAAGAGACATCCAGGAACCCCTTGGGAAGGAGAAATAGATAATATCTTCTGAGTAAATTGGAACCATAATGAGGAGGGGCAAAGGAAGGTGCAAAGAGAACATGATGGAATGAGATAGTTGAGTTAGGGGAGGGACACAGAGGGAGAATGATGAAATAGATATCTTGATCGAGGGGCCATTGTGGGGTTAGAGAGAAACCTGGTGCTAGGGAAAGTCCCAGGAATTCACAGGGATGACCCCAGCTAAGAATACTCCAAGCAGTGGCGAAGAGGAACCTGAACTGGCCTTCCCCTGTAATCAAATTGATGAGCACTCTAATTGTCATCATAGAATCATCATCCAGCAACTGATGGAAGCAAATTCAGAGATCCACAGCTAAGTACTGGGTAAAGGGGTCAAGATCATGATGAAGAAACAGAGACAACTAACTCAAGCTACTGAAAGAAGGTTCTTAAACCATGGATTAGCTAGAATCCTTGTCTTCTACAAGACACCCCATTTAAAAAATAATATTTAAGCATTAAGTTTTTATTAATTCAAGTTTCTTTCTGCTTCTTGCAGTTAAGAATAATAATACTGACTGATAAATAATTAATAGAAGCTTCTATTTTGTGAGAAAATGAGTATGTAGAGGATGAGTTCCATAGCACACAGATTTAGGGATAGTTACTGCTGGACCTGAAACTTGAATGCAATCATCTGATGGCAGAACATATGTCCCTGGATATTAGTCTACGATGTTTTGGTTGGAATCTAAAAGATCTCTCCACAGGCTCATGCTTTGAATGTTCAAGTTTATGGCATGAGTTTGAATAACCCTTTGTGGATCAGCTGTTCTGTTTCTCATGTGTTTCCATGAGAAGACTAGATTCCTGGCAAAGAACTCCAGCTATTCACTTGATCATTGTGGATCGAAATCCTTCAAAATAATGGTTCTCAACCTGTAGGTCACAAATTGTTTGGAGGACAAATGACTTTTTTATGACAGTTGCATATCAAATATCCTATACATCAGCTATTTACATTGTGATTCACAACAGTAGTAAAATTACAGTTATGAAGAAGCAATGGAAATAATTTTATGGTTGGGGCCACTACAGCATGAGGAACTGTATTAAAGGTGTGCAGCATTAGGAAGGTTGAGAACCACTGTAAAGCCATGAAGTAATATAAGCTGTCCCCCCATTAGGTGGCTCTTTCAGGTATCTTATCATAGCGATACAGAGAAAACTAATAGAGAATTAGTTATCATGCCTATTCAAATGGAATTTGGCAAAAATATAGGCACCATCAGGGTGATAGACAGACTCAGACTGCCAGTTCTATTAACTCTTTCTAGCTCAGAAACCCCTTATATTTTATAGTGTTTTAATAATAGTGTCTGTGTCCATGAATTTCTTTGAAGATTGAAGATGATTTGTAAACATCAGATATTAGGGACTGTATAACTCATACCAAATAAATCTTCATGCTCTTAAATGCATTATAAAAAAGATCAACAGTGCTGCTTCTTATATGAAAAAATAATTATTAAATTTTGTTTTCGCTCAACCAACATTATCACTTTTAAAACTATATTCCATTGCATAGAAAAATACTGACATTGTGATTTAAAATGCTATGTTCTCCTAGACTTAAATACTGAAGCCCTGGTCCTCACTGATGATACATTCCCCTGGTAAAAACCTTATCAATGGACTAATACACGGACGTATCTCTACATCGGATGGTCTCTTAGAAGCTGCAGGCTGTCAAAGGGATTAGGTCACTAGAGTTATGCTTTGAAGGGTGCATCATGTCCCTGTCCCCCTCTTCTTCCCTCAATTCTTTTCTAGCTCTTGTTCTCCCTCTTTCTTGTCCACCATGAAGTGAACCACTTTGCACTCTGCCATGTTTTCTGTCTAGAAGCAAAGAAACCAAGGGATCATGGACTGAGACCTCTGAAACCACATGCCAAAGCCAGTCCTTCTTCCCTTCAGGGGTTTCCTCTGCCATTTTGTAAAAGCAATGAGAAGCTGACTGACAGCCTTCCTGTGTGAAGAGAGGTTAGTGGTGTCATATCTATCCTTTGCTACCATCTTACTGAAATAGTCACCATAACACTAAGAAGGGGACCCAGTTACATGGCCACTGAAAGTGGCAATGCTGATCAGTAACATGTCAAATGTGCTAAACAGGCATTAATAGAACATTAGCCAATTTCTGCTATAGGCCAAGGGGCAGAGCAACCACCTCAGGTTTAGCCATCTCAGGTTTAGTCACCCCATAGAGACTTTCATTGAGAAAAGGCAACAATTAATGTGATTTTGTATTTGCAGCAGCTTGTATACCTTATCAGTCAATTGTACCAATGAAAAGTATGTTTTTCTTTTTAAGTTCTCAATTAGACATGTATGCTTGCAATAAGACTCACTAGGCTGGAAGACATCAGACCTGTATATGAGATTAATCCCATTTTATAAACATTTATGTCAAATGGGAGGAGAAGATGGAGGAGGAGGAGAACATGACAAAGACAATGACAACATGTTGATGGTGGCAGAGCATGAGATTCTTCCTCTGTGCAGGTACCAGACTCAGGAAGAAGAGAAGGGTCTCTATAAAGCAGCCTGAGCTCTTGTAAAGGAGAGAGGTTGGGACTGTTTCCAAGATGATGCTGGGAGAGCACAAAGACAAATCAAGGCCAATGCACAGTTAAGTTTTCTTCCCATTAGTCTCAGCTTACAGTTGGTCATCTCACCGTGTTGTCACATGTCCTTCAGTCTGTGTCTGTGTTCTAATGTTCTCCCTTTCTAAGGACAGTAGCTAGACACGACTAGGGGATCATATTCTTCATGAAATCACCCTCTTTTTTAAAAAATCATATTCCTATACACTGAGGCCCTGGGTCACATACTCAAGGGATATAAAGTATATAAATTTTGGAGAGACATGACCTGTCTCTCCAAACAGTGGGTGGCTGTGTTGGTTAACTTCTGTCAATTTGACTCAAACTGGAGGCAATCTCCGCTGAGGAATTGCTTCCATCATGCTGGCCTGTAGGCAGGTCTATGGGGCACTTTCTTGCTTAGTAATTGTTGGAGAAGGATTCAGTACAATGTTGGTGGTGGCATCCTTGAGCTACTGGTCCTGGGTTGTATTCAGAAGCAGGCTGAGCAAGCCTTATAGGACAACCAGCTTTCCTTTGTGTTTTCTGCTTCAGTTCCTGCCTCGGCTTCTTCTCAGTGATGAACTATAAGATGCAACATGATAGAAACCCTTTCCTTCCCAAGTTGCTTTTTGTTGACAGTGTTTATCATAGAAACATAAAGCAAACTAAGACAGTAACCAATAGTGTGACAAAAATGAGAAATAGTGGAGGCATGCCAAGGGAGATGATTACAAATGAAGAAGAGATGCCTTTTTGTGATGGGCTGATAGGATGAGAGACATCTGCACCACCCCCACTCAGCTGCATTTGTAGTTGGTAGAAGAATCACCATCTGAGAATGTCACCATAAAAGCCAGTCTTGGAGGTACATCATGGCTAATCCAGGCCAGAGGATAAAGGAAACATTTATTGAAGAAGATAAAGTTGTAAAAGAAAGAAACATCAATCAGAAAGATAGAGAACATTTATACTTTCCCACTGCTAATACCAATGTAATTGAGCAGAAAAGGGGAAAAAGTCTGTTCAGACATTTAAAGAAATAAATACCATTTTGAATCAGTAAAAGGGAAGAAACACCAATGCCTATGCCACAGTTCTGCTGAGTGCTAATGTGGCTGCTGGCAGGTGGTGGAATGGTCATCTCCTGTGAGCAAATACATCCTAAGTGATGGAGGATGCTCTCCATTCTCAAAGAAGCTTTAAAAAAATTGACTTTAATGATGGTGACCAAGGATGTATACTTTGCTATTTTCATAGGTGTTTTTCTAATGGTAATATCTACTCTTTCTTACTATTCTTCCTTCTTGAAATGCTCTCTTTGTTCATCTTCTTAGATGCCATTTCTTCCTCCTTCTTCACTGACCTCTGTTTCTTCATCTTTGCTGGTTATTTTTATATTTCTCATCTTTGAGAGAAGTCAGAGCAGGAACTCAAAACAGGGCAGTAACCTAGAGGCAGGGATGAAACAGATCATGGGGGAGTGCTGCTTACTGACTTGCTCTCATTGCTTGCTCATCATTATTTCTTAAAGCACCAGGACCAACAGTTCAGGTGTAGACCCCCCCCAGTGACCTGGTCTCACCTACCTCAATCATTAAACAAGAAAACACCCCACATGTTTACCTACAAGTCAATCTGGTAAGGGAATTTTCTCAACTGAGGTTCCCTTGTCTCAAAAATGACTCTATCTTGTATCAAGTAGACACAGAACCAGTCAGGACACCAAACTTTTCAAATACAGCTTGTTGTATCTCTCCATGCACCCATGTAAATTATTATTAAAGAAAGAAGTCAAAATATATAATCAGAAATTAGAAACTTAAGGAAAAGCCAACAGACTTCAAGCAGCTAGTGTGACAGGAGTGTTTGAGGTCTGGTGTCTTCTGATTATGGGGGTCCTGATGTTGAGGGTGGCAGCATGCTCTGAGCATCGTTTTCTATGATATGATTCCTGAGCCGTTAGTCTAAAATTGTGTCTTCTTCCTTCCTGATGATTGATGTTCTGGGCCTTGAAATACAGACCCTGTGCTTCAACCAGCTGCAGTGATTCTGCGGATGAATTTGATGATTTGATGGTGATAAAATTCAGGCATCAGGATGGACTTTTGAAATACTTCAGTCACTTGGAAAAGATTCACTGAGGTTTCTAAGAGAGTCATTTTTCATCAGTTTCATCCTGAATTCTAAAGTTCAAACTATGCTTAAGAAACTTTTTTTGTAACGTTCAAGGTTTTATACAAATATTCTGGCATATTCCAGTGCTTTACAGGGGTATAGAACGATCTACTACCTAAGAATATCTCCCATCTCCTCCCTCTTTCCCTCCCTCCCCGTCTCTTTTTCCCTCCAGTTGTGCTCCCCTTCCAGACATCTCTTCTATTCTTTTCTTTCTCTCTCTTTTTTTTGATCCAGGGTCTTTGTGTAGCTCAGATTGGCCCTGAATTCAAAATACTCATGAGTCAGCCTCTTCATTACTGGGCCAAGACCCCAAATGTACACTTTAATAACCCGTTTTTGATTTTTAAAAATTTAACAGTTTGGATCAAAACTATTTTAGTTCTCTCTTTATCCTGGTGACAGTAGTTTCACTCATCACAGCAATATCTAGTGACACTTCTTAATATCATCACCTTTTACTACTAGAACTTTAAAAACAAATTTAATAGTTCACCTACAATTGAATTCTTATAAGTGTCTAATATCCTCCAACTTTTCTCTTTAAAAAATTTTAAAATTCATTTTATATACTAACTTCAGATCCCCCATTCCTTCTCCCACTTCTCCTAGCCTTCATCTCACACCTTCACCCCATCTCCTCCTCCAACAAGGCAAGGTCTCCCATAGCGGTTAGCAAAGCCTGGTATATTCCATTGAAGCAGGTCTCAAGCCCCTCCCCCCAGCATCAGTGCTATGAAAGGTGTCCCACCACAGGTAATGGGCTCCAAAAAACCAGCTGATAGATCCCAGAGATAGATCCTGCTCCCACTGCCAGGGTCCCCCTAAACAAACCATGCTACACAACTGTTTCCCTTAAACAAAAAGCTTAGTCCAGTCCCATGTGGGCTCCACAGCTGTCAGTCTGAAGTTCCTTGAGTCCTCACTAGCTTGGCTCAGTTGTCTGTAGATTTCCCCATCATGATCTTGACATGCCCCCCTCCAGCCCCCCATCCCTGACAACCCACTTATATAATCCCTCTTCCCTCTCTTTGACTTGACTCCTGGAGGAGCTCAGCCTTGTGCTTGCTTGGCTGGGAATCTCTGTCAACTAATCTTCCATCAATTAGTGGATGAGGGCTCTAAGATGACAGAGTTTTCAGCAATCTGATCACCTGGTAGGCCAGCTCAGGCACTCTGACAGAGTATTCACCAATCTGATTATTGGGGTATGCCAGCTCAGGCACCCTCTCCACTATTGCTAGTAGTCTAAGCTGGGGTCATCCTTGTGGATCCTGGAAACTTCTATAGTACCAGGCTTCTTCCTAACCCCATGATGTCTTCCTCTATCATGATATCTCTTTCACTGCTCTCCCACCCTGTCCCTGTCCCAGCTCCCTTATATTCTCATCCCACACCTCCTCTCTATTGTCCCCATCACCCCCAGTTTACTCAAGAGGTCTCATCTATTTCCCCTCCTCAGGGCGATACCTGTGTCCCTCTTAGGGTCCTCCCTGTTAGCTGGCTTCTGTGGAGCTATAGACAAGGTATGTATGGGTTCCCTGGGGCCTGGTTTAAAAGTAACTTTCCAAACCCACACCCCACTTCTCTTTGCCTCTGGTAGTTCTTTAGGAATCCCATGCTTATTTTTCATCATGACTACAAATAGTAATTAGAAATATATTTCAACTCTTGACAATATTATGTTCTACTTAATACAGCCTCATTTGTTGTTCTGGCCTCAGGGTCTGTTTGTAGTGTTATAACAAAATATAATAGACTGGGGAACTTATAAACAACAGAAAGTTGGCAGCTAAAATGTTGGCTCAGCAGTTAAGAACAATAGTCGCTCTTCTGGAGGACCGAGATTCAGTTCCCAGCACCCATATGGTGGCTTATAACCACTTATAATTCCAGTTCTAGGGGATCCAATGCCTTCTTCTAACCTATGTGAGCATCAGACATATAAGTGGGACATGTAAATATAGTCACACAAACATTCATGCATATGAAAGAAAAGTAAATAAACCTTTAAAACAAAGCAGAAACTAATTCCTAACAGTTCTGGATGCTGGGAATTCCAAGTTTAAGCAAATAAACAGATGTTCTTGTTTTGTGGATAATACCTCATAGTGGATGGAGTGAGGGGCTCCTTCAGTGCCCTCAACTTAATTTTTGGCAGATCCAGGCCTTTGCATATTCTAGGCAAGTTTTCTGCCACTAGTTTGTATCCCCAGTCCCTCATGTTCTTACATGGTCACTAATGTTATTCAAAAGCACTCTATTCTCATGACTGCTCCTCTATGGCCCCACCTCATAATTCTATCATCTGAAGGTCAGGATTTCATCACAGCCTTGAAAAGACACAGACACCAAGACCATAGCACTCAGAATTTGCAAGGTGCAAATTTAAGTTATAATCATTTATAACTTTAAACTATTATTTCAAAAATTAAGCTTTTATACTCCAGAAAAGTTTTTCAGAATGATAGTTATTTTTTATAAAATTAGTAGCTGTAATTTTTTTTTACATCTTTATTGTGACATTTCTAAAACTCCTAGCTACATGGAAGCATTTGTTTATTTTGACTTGCATGATGCCATAAAGAAAGCAGTGTGTATGTTGACTTCAGAGTTATAAAGGCGATTGAAATAATGTGCCTTATTACGTGTGTGTGTGTGTGTGTGTGTGTGTGTGTGTGTTTGTGTGTGTGTGTGTGTAGTTAATACAGAAGATGACCGAGAACTTCTCCCAATTCCTCATTCCACTCACCACTCAGGAGATTTTAACATACCATTTACCTTTACTGTTGGAAGCTGAACCAAGTACAAAGAGAAGCTGCTTGAAAATTTCCACTCAAATTACCTTTCACAGCCTTTTTTCAGCTTGATATGACTGACATACTGTTACTTACACTTTGCTGTGTAATAAAATATTCTATGGTATTACAACAAATTTACTTCTATGAAATTTTCACAATTCACTTAGAGATGAGCTCTCCAGATCTGGCAAGCAGACTATTAAACTGGATGAGGGAGATGATGAGGTGACAGTCTGTAGGGATCCAGTCCTTTCTCTAGTCCTCCATATTGTGAGGTTAGGGTTTTTGTAAAGTTTCTTAACCAGAAAAATTACCCTCTTGCTGGTTGTGGTCTCATGGGGGACAATTGGGCACATGAAAAGCACACCTGTGCCAGGATTGAACACTTTGGTCTCATTTAATCTTTATAGTGGCCTCATAAAACAGGTATGGTGAAAATCATCCTCATTTTACAGTATATTGACGAACCTAAATATCAGGCCTAAGGTTGATAACATAAAGATATTTGAGTATATTAGTAATGTAAAATATGTGTGTTTGTGTATATACACACACAAGAGGGAGACAGAGAGAGAGGAAGGGAGGGAGGGAGGAAAGGTGGGTGGATGGGGGTTTGATATATGAGCAAGCATATGTGTACATTTATTGTTCTGGTTTCTGTTCCTGGCTTTCTCCATATAGCTTCTGAAATTCCTGCAATTGCTGGATAAACCATTCTCCTTTGCAAGCTAATGAGAGGCCTGGCAGCTGGTAGTCTCTGAATTCTTCAGAGTGAGGGTTCTATTAGAAGAAAGGCTAGGCAAGGGGCAGAGCTTTGAGATTGCCAAAAACCTTCTCCAACATCCAGGAAGGTCAGAGTATCACCATTGGCCAATGATGCAACCATGTTATGCTTATGTTATGAAGCATAGCCTACCCCCCCCCAAAAAAATAGAGTTTTGAAGATCACGCAGACTGGTGAATTGCTGAAGGTCCTGGGCAGCACCCCTCCTCCATACCGAGCTCCTTACCTTTTAGTTCAACTGTTATTTGTAATAACTTTTAAAGAACTAACAGATGTTATGAAACTGTTTTCCTTAGTTCTGTGCACTGTCCTGCAAAGTACAAAAGTACCTAAGGAGGGCAACATGATTATCATGGCTTGTAGGAAATAAATCCTTACCTAGACCACTTTCATAGGGATTGTCCCATATTTTCCTCTAGTAGTTTTTCAGTTTCAATTTTATAGGTTTTAGTCTGGTCTTAAATCAATTTTAAGCTGATTTTTTATGTTTGGGGACAGACTTTCATTTCTGCTATCTTGGGGAAGCTACAAATCATCAAGAAAAAGCTTTTTTTTTTCTTTTTAAAAAAAGACAAGTTCTAGAAACACCTTTATCTCACAGCTCTACAGGTACCTACCCCCACTCCACATCACTTCTTTTTCCTTTTCATGAACTCCTTGCCAAATTCCATGCCTATGAACAGTTGAGGATGCTTCTAGTCCTTCATAGAGTATACTATGTGAATGCATATATATCTTTCCTATTATCCATTTCTCTTTAATCTATCATCTATCCATTCATGAGCCACTTTGTCACATGTCGAATTTGCTCCTCTTCCACAGGGGAAGATGTGTCACTGAACTTGGGGGCTAGAGTCAGAGGCAGTTGATTTAAGTAGAAAAAGAGATTCATAAAGGACAATTTTGGAGCCCTTACCACAGCAGCAGGCAAGTCCAGTCTCTCAGAAAGTCTGATTCAGCCAGGTTTTTCTGAAGCTGAATCATTTTGATTATTGCAACTTTAAGCAACCATGGAATTGTTGTATGTTTCAACTGGGTTTGAATTAAAAATGGGGCTTTTAAAGTGCAGCTTAAAAGCTGCAACAAGGCCAGTTCCTGAGCCTCAAAATAAGAAACTAGCTGTATATGGTGGATTTAAGGTTTCTGTTCTCATAAACAAAAGGGAACAGAGTCAAAGATTGATTCTTAGTAGTGGCAGCATTTTCTTGGATCAGCTCTGTTTGCTTAAGGCAAGCAGAGGTATGACTTTTTTTTTTCCTTCTTTATTTTGTATTTATCAAAAAAAACAGTAAAAAGAATTTAAAAATGCTGAAGAGTTAACAATAACTATACAGAGGATAATAATCATAAGCATGGCTTATCAAGGGTGGAAATGCAAATAAGATTACTACACATATATTTTCTTTGTGTTCAGCTTTCCCTCTGAATTTTTTTTTCCATCCCTGTATATCCTTATTGAAGGTCTCTTCCCCCTCCCA